>PVKM010010468.1:0-34784 GCA_004027735.1 Carollia perspicillata
AGCAATAGCTTTGCCCATAGAAATTACTTAGCCTCTTTTTGTGGTGCTAAAGCTGGACTGCTGATTAAAGAGTGATGAGAATAACAATGAGAGTATTCAACCACAGAGAGTGAATCCCTAGTAATCTCAAACAGGCTGGGTAAAGCCAGAGTGGGACACCACCAGATATCAACAGAGGCAGATCCAGAGAGAAAAAAAACAGTGTTCTGGCAGGACCTGCACAAGAGCATACAAGATGTGGTAGGCAGAGTGACTCTCAGTCAGCTAGCCAGAGGAACGACTCACCAAAAAGCAACCCAACAATAATCAAATCCCAATTACAAACAGAGACAACATAAATGGCATAAAGAACATCCAAAGAGCATCAAGTTTGAGAGATAAAGGAGACTGCACTGCTGAATCCCATATGTCTTCTACCTTAGAAGTTTGTGCCATGAAAACAGAGTCAAAGCAGATCAATCTAAAAAGCAGAAACAAACGAGAATAGTCCCCCCTAAAATGGAGAGACAAAGATACAACCCTCAGTCAAAAGGAAAGAAGGAATCCCCAGAAAAAGTGCTAAATGAAATAGAGGCAAGTAAACTACCAGACATTGAGTTCAAAATAATAGTTATAAGGAAGCTCAATGAACTCAATGAGAACTACAAAGAACACAGGGAAGCTATAAGGAACTTATTGCAAATTACATCAACATGAAAAAGGACATAGAAACTATCAATAAGAGTCATGAAGAAATTAAGAATACAATTTCTGAATTGCAAAAAAAAACAGTAGAAGGAATTAAAAGCAGGCTAAATAAGGCAAAGGATTGAATCAGTAAGCTGGATGACAAGATAGAAAAAAATTCCCAGAAAGAGCAACAAAATGAAAAAAGACTAAAAAAAGAATAAAGAGGGTTTAAGGGAGCTGCAGGACAACATGAAACATAATGATATTCATATCATAGGAATATCAGAAGGAGAAGAAGAGGAAAAAGGCACAGAAAACCTGTTTGAATAAGTAATGACAGAAAACTTCCCTAACTTGATGACAAAACATCACACAGGTCCAGGAAGCACAGAGGATCCCAATCAAGATTAATTCAAAGAGGGCTACTCCAAGAAACATCATAAAAATGGCAAATGTTAAACACAGAGAATATTAAAGGCATCAAGAGAGAAACAGCTAGTGACATATAAGAGAGCCCCTATGAGGCTATTAGTTGGTTAATGAGCAGAAACACTACAAGCCAGGATGGAATGGTAATAAATATACCAAGTAATGAAAAGCAAAGGGCTGCAACCAAGACTACCCTACCCAGCAATATTCTCATTTAAAATGGAAGGCAAAATAAAAAGTTTCCAAGATAAAAAAAAAAAAGGGCTAAAAGAACACATCTCTACCTAACCTACATTGCAAGAAATGCTAAAGGGACTGCTTTAAGAAGATAAACAAAAAGAGAGAGGGAGGAACACAAGAACAAAGGAAAAAAGTGGCAACGAATAACTACCTATCAATAATAACCTTAAATGTAAATGCTCTAATTAAAAAACATAGGGTAGCTGAATGAATAAGAAAACATGACCCACATATATGCTGTCTACAAGAGACCCACCTCAGAAAAAAATACACAGTCTGAAAGGGAAAGGATAGAAAAAATTACTCTAATCAAATGGACAGGAAAAAAAGCCTGGGTAGCAATACTTCTATCAGACAAAATAGATTTCAAAACAAAGGCCATAAAAAGAGACAAAGGAGGACACTTTATAATACATTAGGGAACAATCCATCAAGAAGATGTAACCTTGTAGTCATATATGCTCCCAACATAGGAGCACCAAGACATATAAAGAAAACCTTGGAGGATTTCAAGAAAGATATAGATAGCAACACATTTATACTAGGGAATTTTAACACATCATTGTCAACAATGGATAGATCTTCCAAGCAAAGAATCAACAAGGACATTGTGGCACTGAACAACACTCCAGAAAAAATTAAGTTAATTGATATATACAGATCTAATTACCCCAGAAAAGCAAAATATACATTATTTTCAATGCACATGGAACATATTCAAAGATAGACTAAATTGTAGGTCACAAGACAAACCTCAACAAATTCAGGAAATTTGAAATCAAATCAAGCATTACAATGGATCACAATGGCTTCGAGCTAGAAACCAACCTTAAGGAAAAAGCTAAAAAGCATTAAAATTCATGGAGATTTAATATCATGTTATTAAACAATGAATGAGTAAATAATGAGATCAAAGAAGAAATAAAAAAGTTTCTGGAAAAAATGAAAATCAATGCACAACGGTCCAAACCCTATGAGACACAGCAAAAGCAGCCCTGAAGGGAAGGTCATAGTGATGCAACCCTACCTAAAAAAGGTAAAACAATTTCCAATAAACAACCTAACCTTACATCTACAAGAACTAGAGGAACCAAAACAAACAAAGCCCAGGGAAATAAAAGGAAGTAAATAATCCAGATAAGAGCAAAATTAAATCACATAGACAGTAAAAGGACAATTCAAAGGATCAATAAATCCAGGAGCTGGTTCTTTGAAAAGATAAACAAAATCAACAAACCTTTAATCAGACCCATGAAGGAAAAAAAAAGACAATCCAAATAAGTAGTCAAAAGCAAAAGAGAAGAAATTACAACTAATAACACAGAAATACGAAGGAATGTAAAAAATTACTACGAACAACTATATGCCAAGAAATTAGAAAACCTGGGTGAAATGGACAAATTTCTAGAAACATACAATCTTCTAAACCTGAACTAAGGAGAAGCATAAAGCTTGAATGGACCAATAACAATTAGTGAAACAGAAGCAGTAATCAGAAAACTATCAGTGCACAAAAGCCCTGGAATGGACTGCTTCACAGGAGAATTTTACCAAACATTTAGGGAAGAGCTAGCCCCAACCTTCTCAAACTATTCCAAAAAGTCCAAGAGGAGGGAATACTCCCAAACTCTTTTTATGAGGCCAGTATTATCCAAATTCCAAAATCAGGTAAAGACACTATAAACAAACAAACAAACAAAATTTCAGGCCAATATCACTGATGATCATAGGCACTAAAAACTCAACAAAGTTTTGGCAAAGTGGATCCAGCAAAACCTTAAAAAGATCATACACCATTGGTAAGTGGGATTCATACAAGGGATGCAAGCATGGTATAATATTTGGAAATCAATAAATGTATTAAAACACATAACCAAAATGAAAGACAAAAATTACATGTTACACAAATAGATGCTAAAAAAGTATTTGTTAAAGTATCATGCTCATCTATGATAAAAGTTTTCATAAAAGTGGGAATAGAGGAAACATACCTAAACATAATAAACACCACATATGCAAGACCGACAGCCAATATCATACTCAATGGGCAAAAACTATAACTTTCTCCCTAAGATCAGGAACAAGATAATGTTTGTTTTCCCCACTTTTATTGAACATAGCATTGGAGGTTCTAGCCACAGACATCAGAAAAAAAAGAAATAGAAGGCATCCAAAGTTAAAAGGAGGAAGTAAATATGTCATTATTGCAGGTGACATGATAGAGTACATAGAAAACACTATAGGATCCATCAAAAAACTACTTGATCTAATAAGTGAACTTGGCAAAATAGCGGGAAACAAAGTCAATATTCAGAAATCGAGGTATTTTTGTATAGCAACAATGAAATATCAGAAACAGAAACTAGGAAAAAAATACTATTTACTATAGCAACAAGAAAAATAAAGTACCTAGGAATAAACCTAACCAAGAAGCAAAATGTGTATTCAGAAAACTATAGAACACTGATGAAAGAAATTAAGGAAGATACAAACGAATGGAAACATATAACATGTTCCTGTACTAAAAGAACTAATATCATTAAAATATCCATACTACCCAAAGAATTTATAGATTCAATGCAATTTCTATTAATATATCAATGATATATTTCATGGATTTAGAACAAATATTTCAAATATTATATGGAACAAAAATGACCCCAAATGACCTCACTGATCTTGAGAAGGAAAAACAAAGTGGGAGGGATCACACTACCTGATATCAAGCTATACTACAAGGACATTGTAATCAGTCTGGTACTGGCATAAGAACAGAAACACAGATCAATGGAACAGAATAGAGAGCTCAGAAATAAATCTATGTCCTTGTGGTCAATTAATATTTGACAAAGGGGCAAGAGCATAAAATGGACTAGAAATAGCCTCTTCAACAAATGGTATTGGAATGCATGGATATCTATATGCAAAAAAAAAAATGAAACTCAAACACCAACTTACACCATGCACAAAAATAAACTCAAGATGGATAAAATACTTAAATGTAAGTTGTGACATCATAAAAATCCTAGAGGAGAAGATATGCAGAAAATTCAGATATTCTAAGCAACAGTACTTTCACCAATATTTCCCCTAGAGCAATGGGTATAAAGGAAAGAATAAACAAATGTGACTACATCAAAATAAAAAGCTTCTACACAGCTAAAGAAAACATCAGCAATATGAAAAGGGAACTGACCATATAAGAAAATGTATTTCCCATTGATACATCGGACAAGGGTTTAATCTCCAAAATATATGAGGAAGACACATGACCCTACACCAGAAAGACAAACAATCCAATTTAAAAATGGGCAAAGGACTTGAACAGACACTTCTCCAAGGAGGACATACAGAGGGCACAGAGACATATGAAAAGATCTTCAGCATCAATAGGCATCACAGAGATGCAAATTAAAACCACAATGAGATACCACTTCACACCTGTCAGAATGGCCATCATAAACAAATCAACGAACAAGTGCTGGCGAGGTTGTGGAGAAAAGGGAACCCTAGCACATGTTGATGGGAATGCAAACTGGTGCAGCCACTGTGGAAAACAGTATGGAATTTCCTCAAAAAACTGAAAATGGAATTAATTGCCTTTTGTCCTGGCAACTCCACAGCTGGGATTATATCCTAAAAATCCTGAAACACCAGTTTAAAAGAATGCATGCAACCCAATGTTCATAGCAGCACAATTTACAATAGCCAAATGCTGGAAACAGGCTAAGTGCCCATCAGTAAATGAATGAGTCAAAAAACTATGGTACATTTACACAATGGAATACTAGGCAGCAGAAAAAAGGAAGGAACTCCTACTTTTCATGACAAGATGGATAGAACTGGAGAGTACTATGCTAAGTGAAGTAAACCAGGAGGTAAAACACGAGTGCCATGTGATCTCACCTATAAGTGGAGCCTAGTGAACAAAACAAACAAATGAGCAAAATATAACCAGAGACATGGAAATGAAGGACAAACTGACAGTGACCAGAGGGGCTGGGGCAGAGGGATAAGAGAGGGAAGAAGGGAAGTGTCAAGTAAAAGAACATGTATAAAGGACCCATGGACAAAGACAAAGGCAGGGGGGATTGAATATAGAAAGTGAGTGGTGGGTAGAACAGGTGAGAATAATGAGATAAAAATGGGAACAATTATAATTGCAGAACAATTAAAATAAAATAAAATAAAGAAAAAAGAAAAAAAGTCAGACCTAATATAGTTCCAAGGTAGATTATGATTCATTGTTCATTTATTTTATATATATGGTGATTATGTTTGATTTGTATGAAGACCAGAGAAACTTTCAACCATGTTCAATATTTTACTTAACATCTTGTTCAAAACTAACCAACTTATTTATTATTAAATAAAAGGGTCAGGCCTTCCAGGCTATTTTCCATCTAAATTTCTAAATTCAAGAGAAATATCCTCCAGATTTCATCTATTTTCTATGTTATTCATTTTCAAAAGATGTTGTCTGATGGGATAAGGAGAGAGAAGTCAGACCAGCATTTCTAGATAGCACTTATTCCTGGCATGCAATAGATACCAGAAAACTACATGCTACTTGGAGCAAGGGATATTACCATCTATGATATAATGAAAAGGGTTTAGTAATCAGATAGATGAAAGTGCAGTGTTTGCTTTACCATTGATTGCTGTGTGCATTTGGGTAAATTAAGTAACTTTGTTGATTCTACAGATTTTAGAATGATAATATTCTTAAAATGTTTCTTATAAAGGATAAATTCCAGCATTTGACAGATAAGTGGCCTACAAATGTTTATTTTCTTCTCTAGAACTTAAAACTAAATATGATTGAAAGACAATGAAGAATCATTTTATCCTTTTTCCACCAAATTGTTTTGTTGCTTAAGCTAACTGTACAACTATTATAGATTTTTATTAACCCAGTATCAGAAAGCTTGAGGTCCTTTTCCTGGCTGTGATCCTGTCCAACTCCTATCAAACAGCCGAGTCATAGTTTCCTCAATTATAAAGTGAAAATAACTTCTCTCTAGTATTACCCTAAAAATAAACTATAGCTAAATATTAGAACAGTTGTAAATATATGTTTCCAAAAATATAGTACAATATAAATACACAGTCTATTTTTGTTAATTTTATTGTTATTACTGTCTCCAGTTTCTCTGAATTAGAAGACCTATGGAAAGATACTGAACAAATATTTACTAAACATTAACGCATTTACTATTTTTAGACACTCAAGTAGACAAAATCAAAGAAACAGTCCAGTGGAAAATATAAAGGCAGGAGTAAGAAAGGTGCTTGCTTTTTCCCTGAAATAAATATGTAATTTAAGAATGCATGCTGTATTGTGTAATCTACAAATTCTGTAAAAAGATAAAGACACTAGGTTAAAGCCTACCTACTTTACAATTCTATAATCGGTCTTTTCAAAAACAGAAAATTTGACATTCTATTTAAGATAGTGAATAGTCTGTAAAGAATTATCCTTTCAAAATTATCACCTTGTTTTTCATAATTCATAACAAAATCACATCTATTTATGTAGAAACTGGTTGCTCCAAATGACCCCTCTTCCTTCTGATCTCGCATAATCAGACTGAGATGTGTTCCTGCAAAATCATCACAGCAGTAACCAGAGCCAACAGCTCAGGATGTCTAAACTTGATTAGTTTCTGCAATTTATATTTCAACATTGACATATCAGTCTTCACAACACACCAAAATAAACTCAAGATGGATAATACCTTAAATATAAGTCATACCCCATAAAAGTCCTAGAGGAGAACATAGGCAGTAAAATGTCAAGATATCCCACACAGCAATATCTTCAACAATATACCTCTTAGGGCAAGGGATATAAGGGAAAGATCCAGTACTGGAAACATAAAGATCCAAGAAGTACTACACATGTACTTTTATGGCTACTGTATTTTCCTTTTGTTGATTGAAAAATCCTTATTTTTTATATATTCAAATTTTAAGTAGCTATCTTTTCCAAATTGTTCCCTTTCTCCCCCCAACCCATATGAACATTACTAAAGTGTTGGAAGTCTTATTTCAAATCTGGTTAAATTCCTAGGTTTGCACAAATAATCATTAATCGTAATTAGATACTAAGATTTCTATTCAGTACACTCTGATGAACCTCTTTCTTTGAACTTTTATATTTTAGACTCTGCATTCTTTGTTGTTCATTTATATTCTTCGCCATAATAAATGCAGATAATTCTAATATATAATCAATCAGCATTTGTTGAGCACCCACCATGTGCCAGGCACCATGTTTAGTTTTTCTGCAGTTCTAACCTAACCACAACTCAGTATGATGCTGTTGTCTTCACTTATATTCACCTTATAATTGAAAAAGCTTTTATCCAGAAAGATAACTTATCTTGCTCGTGAAAGGCAGAGTTGGTCAGATGATGTATAAAAAATGTATTTGAGAGAGAAAAGGGACCCCTGGTACGCTGTTGATGGGAATGCAGATTGGTGCAACCTCTATGAAAAACAATATGAAGGTCCCTTAAAAGCGAAAATGAAACTGCCTATGACCCAATGATTCCACTTTTGGTAATATATCCAAATAAAACCAAAACACTAATTCAAAAGAATATATGCACCCTTATGTTCGCTGCAGCATTATTTACAATTGCCAAGATATGGAAGCAACCCAAGTGCTCATTAATAGCTGAGTAGATTTAAAAAAAGCTGTGGTACATGTATACAATCGAATATTAGCCACAGAAAAGAGTGAAATCTTACCATTTGTGATAGCATGAATGTATCTACAGGTCATTATGCTAAGTGAAATATGTTAGTCAGTGAAAGATAAATACCATATGATATCACTTATACATGGAATCCAAAGAACAATATAAATAAGTAAACAAACAAAATTGAAACAGACACATAAATATAGAGAATAGACTGATGGTTGCCAAAGGGGGAGGGAGATAGGGAGCTGGGTAAAAAATGTGAAGGAGTTAAGAAATTGAAATTGGTAGTCACAAAATAGTCACAGGGATGTAAAGTACAACTTAGGGCATATACTCAGTAATGTTATAATAACTGTGTGTGGTTGCAAGTGGGTACTGGAAATATCGGGGGGGGACACTTTGTAAAATATATGATTATTTAACCACTATGCTGTACACCTGAAAGTAATACAAAATAATTTTGAATGTAAACTGCAAATGAAAAAAATGAAATGTGTATTAGAGACATCAAGCTGCTGAACACTATTATCACTACATTCCTTCCTCCCTTCTTCGTAGATTGTCATATAGATTAATTTGAATGGGGGACATGTAAACTAGGAGAAACCTGAGCCCAAAAAAACAGTAATCTACACAATCTTCTTTCCCTTTGGCTAGGACTTGGTTTTCCAATGACTTGGTTTCCAAGATACTATAGGTATCTTCATCAAAGTAGATGAGTCTACTTTTCTCCTTCTACACTAGCTACATGGTAGATAAATTCCAACATAGAAACTTAATCTAAGAAGAAAACTTATTCACAAAGTGAAAGGACCTTAAAGGAGCTGAAATGCAACAAACCTAAGCTACTTGGAAAGAAGATATTTGAAACTGTGTTAATTCAGCAGATGAAAGCATCAGGTTAGAGCTACAGACCCATCATTGTAGTGAATGCATATATGAATTTACTTTAGTAGTTAGAAAAGAGGGAGAGAAAAATCTTGATTATCTCTTAAACTTCCAGAGTGCTACTCACACTTGGATATTGTTTTTCTCAGGTTAAGCATCAAGCTCTGAAAAGCTGTTTTAATGAAAGTCAGAGATTTCCTATTCCTAACTGGTTAAATTGTGTGACCAAATTCTATTATAATGTCATAGCACAAAACTCTAAGCTGAAAAATTGGCAGGTACAAACAAATGCCACATGTCAATTTTGCTTGTCTGTCTTTCTCTCACACACACACACAAAAACATGCACACAACCATAAACAGCACAAGTATCTGTAAAAAGAAGTCTGAATAACTGAGCTTCATTATTTTTAAATATGATTGAAGGCATTATTTCTCCACAAAAGGAAGGTTATAAGTATGATGTAAAGATGCAATTTATCTATTAAACATGAAGAAATTGACAAAAAACTACATTCTTTGTCATTCTCACAAACTCTTCCACACTGCCATTTTGGACTTTAACAAATATTTTTATACTCTCCTTTTCTCTTGAAATATTCATTCTATTTATTGTCTTTTCTTGCTGTGCCAAACATGAACTTCCCTAAGACATCTGACATCCTCTCCAATATATGTCTATTCTCTGTGTGTGTGCATGCTTTCTCTTTTAATATTTTTAACCTTCATAATGTAGGATAAAGAGGCCTAATTATTGTTATATTTTCAACTCATCACTTCCAGTCATTATATTCTCAATTTATTTTTTAAAAGACTTTACTTTTATAAAAATACTGTTTATTTTTAATTACAGTTTATGTACAATACTTATATTAGTCTCAGGAATACAACACAGTGGTTAGCATTTGTAAAACTTAAAAAGGGATCACTTCAGTAAATCCAGTACCCATCTGCACCACACAGAGTTATTATTATTACAACATTATCAACTACTGTATTTTGCCATGTGTAATATACACTTTTTGCCCAAAGTTTTGAGGGAAAAATAAGGAGGTACATTATACATGGGTAGTACTAATTCCATATCTATGTAAATGTTTTTAATTCTTTTATTTATGCTTATGTGTTAAAAATGCAACTCTAGAAAGCAATAATGATATGCATATGTAAAATAATACTCTGAACATGATAAACAGTTTTGTTTCTAAATATAACTAAATTAAAATATAAATGAAAGATTTTTTAACTATTATGAAAGTTGAATTAAAATATGAATGCAAGATTTTTTTCCTGAATATTTGGGTGAAAAACATGGTTGTGCACTCTACACAGGAGTGTATTACATTCTCTATGCTATACTCTACATTTTCATGACTATTCTATAATTATCAAGTAAAATCACATGGCACTTGTTTCTCTGCCTGACACACTTCACTCAAAACAATACCCTGTAGATTCATCCATGTTGCAGATGGCAAGATGTGATTCTCTTTTATGGCTCAGTCATTTCCCATTGTATTTATGCACCACTTTATCCATCCATCTATTTTTTGAGTATCATATTCTTTTTATTATTTATTGAGTTTATTGGGGTGACATTGGGTAACATAACCATACAGGTTTCAAGTGTACAACTCAACAAAACATCAACTGCATACTGCATCATGTGCTCATCTCTCAAAGTAAAGTCTCTTTCCATCCCCATTTTCCCATCTGTGGCCCTCATCCACCTCTCCTCACATTATTTTGTCTCTGCATATCATCATACTGTGTTTTGATGTCCATGTGTTTTATATCTACATACATAGATATAGGTATATAGAGATATATAGGTATAGAGATATGTGTGTTTATATATATATATATATTTGCTTAATACCATTATCTTTTTTTACACTCAACCTCTATGTCCCTTTCCATCTTACAGCTGTTAGTCTGTTGTATGTATCAATAATTCTGTTTCTACTTTGTTCACTAAATTATTTTGTCCATTAGACTCCACATATAAGGGATATCATATGGTATTTGTCTTTCTCTGATTGGCTTATTTCTCAGTATAATATTCTCTAGGTCCATCCATGTTGTTTCTAAAGGTAAGATTTTTATCCTTTTTTATGGCTGAGTAGTATTCTATTCTGTAAATATTCCACAGATCTTTTTATCTACTCATCTGCTGATGGGTACTTGGGTAGTTTGCAGATCTTGGCTATTGTAAATAGTGCTGCAATGAACACAGGGGTGCATATATTATTTTAAATTAGTGTTTTGCATTTTATTTTAGATATAATCTCAGAAGGAGAAATACCAGGTTGTAAGGTAGTACCATTTTAATTTTTTGAGGAACTCCTTACTGTTTTCCTCAATGGCTGCACCAGTCCTCATTCCCACCAAAAGTGTATGAGGGTTCCCTTTTCTCCACATCCTGAACAACATTATTTTTTTTGTTGATTTATTGATGATAGTCATTCTGACAGGCATGAGATTATATCTCATTGTGCATTTAATTAACATTTCTCTGATGATTAGTGGCATTGAGCATCTTTTCATATTTACTGACCATCTGTGTGTCTTTTTTGGAGTAGTATCTATTCAGGTCATTTGCCCATTTTTTAATTAGATTGTTTATTTTCTTGGCGATGAGTGGTATAAGTTTTTTATGTGTTTTTTGGATATTAAATGCTTATCAGATGTATCTTTGGAGAATATGTTCTCCTTTCCAGTGGATTTCCTTTTCAATTTTGTTTGTGGTTTCCTTTGGTATAGAAAACCTTTTTACTATGATGTAATCTCATTTGTTTATGTTTTTTTTTTGTTTCCCTTGCCTGAGGAAATATATTGTCAAAAATATTGCTACAAGAAATTTCTGAGATTTTACAGTTTATGTTTTTGTCTAGGATTTTTATGGTTTCATGTCTTACATTTAAGTATTTTATCCATTTTTATTTTATCCTTGTGTATGGTTTACGATGGTGGTCTAATTTCATTGTATTGCACATATCTGTCCATTTATTTCAACACATGTATTAAAGAGACTCTCTTTAACTCATTGTATGTGCTTGCCTCCTTTGTCAAATATTAATTGACCATAAAAGTGTGGGTTCACTTCTGGGTTTTCCATTATGTCTCATTGATCTGCTTGCTTGTCTTTATGCAAGTACTATGCTGTTTTGATTACTATGGTCTTATAGTATAGTTTGATATCAGGTATTGTGATCCTTCCAATTTTGTTCTTCTTCCTCAAGATTGTTGAGTTTTGGGGGGTCTTTTGTAGCTCCATATAAATTTATGGCATATTTGTTTTAAATTTGTGAAATATACCATTGGTGTTTTAATAGGAATTGCATTGAATCTATACGAACACTTTTATTACTCTGGGTAGGGAATGTAGTATATGTTCCCACTTACTTGTATCTTCCTGAATTTCTTTCTTCAGTATCATATAATTTTCTGAGTATATGTATTTTACTTTCTTCATTAAATTTATTCCTAGGTACCTTATTTTTTGTTGTGATAGTAATGGGATTGTTTTCTTAATTTCTTTTTCTGATAGCTCATTTTTGGTATATAAATATGCCACTGATTGCTGAATATTAATTTTGCATGCTGTTACTTTACCAAATTCATTTCTCAGTTCTAGTAGTTTCTTGGTGGAGTCTTTTAGGGTTTTCTATACACAGTATCATGTCATCTGCAAATAATGAGAGCTCACTTCTTCCCTTCCAATTTGGATGCCTTTTATCTTTTCTGGTGTGATTGATGTGGCTAGAATTCCAGTTGAATAAAAATGGTGAAAGCAGACATCCCTATCTTGTTCTTGTTCTTAAGGAAAACACTTTCAATGCTTTCCCATTGAGTATATTTTGGCTGTGGGTTTTTCATATATGGCCTTTATTATACTGAGGTTATCAGTTCTCCCAGTCATAGGCACTAAGGCTTTTTCCATATTTTGGCCATTATAAATAATACTGCAATGAACATATAGATGTATATGTCTTTTTGGTTTAGTGTTTTGGGGTTTATCCAGAAGTGGAATTGCTGGGTCCTTTTCTGTCTCTTTTTACAGCCTTTGTTTTAAAGTCTCTCCTGTCTGATATAGTGCTGCTAGTCAGATTTTTTTTTAACTTTTGTTTTTTGAAGTGTCTTTTCTATCCCTTTACTTTGAATCTGTGTTTATCTTTCAATATGAAGTGAGTCTCTTGTAGAACGTGCATGTAAGGGTCTTGTTTTGTTATCCATTTAGCCACCAGATGTCTTTTAATTGGAGCATTTAATCCACTTGTATTTAAAGTAATTATTGATAGATATGTATTTATTGCCACTTTATTTTTCATATTTGCTTTTTTAAGATTTTATTTATTCACTTTTAGAGAAAGGGGAACATAGATAGACAGAGAGGAAGAGAAACATCAATGTGCGGTTGCCTCTCACATGGCCCCCACTGGGGACCTGGCCTACAACCCAGGCATGTGCCCTAACTGGGAATCATACTAGCAACCCTTTGGTTCACAGCCCATGCTTAATCCACTGAGCTACACCAGCCAGGACATTAGTTTTCATATTTTCTATGTTTTTGTTTCTTCTTATTAAAGAAGACGCTGTAACATTTATTTTAATACTAGTTTGGTGGTGATAAACTTTTTCAGGTTTTTATTGTCTCAAAAGCTCTATATATGCCCTTTGATTATAAATGATAACTTTGTTGGGGACAGTAACCTTGGTTTAAGTCCGTGCTTTTCATCACTTTGAACATTTTGTGTGAATCCCTTCTAGCCTACAGAGTTTCTATTGAGAAATCAGCTGACATACTTGTGGGTGCTCCCTTGTAGGTAACTAACTTGCTTTTCTCTTGCTGCTTTTAAGATTCTTTGTATTTAACTTTTAGCATTTTAATTATTATGTGTTTTGGTGTGGACCTCATTGGGTTTATCTTGTTTCAGACTAGAGAGTCTGAATGAGAGAGTCGCATGCACTTCCTGAACTTGCAGGTTTGTTTCCTTCACCTGATTATGAAAGTTTTTTGTCGTTATTTCTTCAAATAGACTTTCAATTTTCTGCTTTCTCACTTCTCCTTCTGATAAGCCTCTGATGGGAATGTTGGTGTGCTTGAAGTTCTCCCAGAGGCTCATTAAACTATCCTAAGTTTTTTAATTACTTTTTCTTTTTGATGTTCTTATTGTGTATTTTCTGCTTTTTTATTTTCCAAAATAACAAAGCAGAAAGCTAATTTTATCCTCTGCTTCATCAACTCTACTGTTAATTTCCTGTAATGAATTCATCATTTTAATTACTATAGTATTAATTTTTGATTTTTTATTTTTCAAAAAATTATTTTAATTGTTGATCAAGTACAGTTTTCTGTCTTTTACTCTCATCCCAGAGCCCCCCTCAATTCTCCCCACCTCCATCCCATTTCCACCCCGCCCTAGTTTCGTCCATGTCTCCTTTTTTTTTTTAGATATTTGACAGTCTTTATTGTCACTTTAAAGGTAGGTGATATCTATAACTTAATGTTTCATCTACAAAATAGACAGTTTCTTTTTATAGATTTTGAAAAACATAAGCAAGTTCAGTTCTTGATCTTTTAGTATATTATTCAGTTTTTCTTTCTAACTTACTAGAATTGCCAAACAAGCAAGCAAAATATAGCCAAAGACATTGAAATAGAAAGGGGGATGACAGTATCCAGAGGGGAGAGGGGAGGGAATTTCAGGGAAAAAGGGAGGGGATTATAGGAACAAGTATAAAGGACACATGGACAAAAACTAAGGGGGGTGGAAAGGGGAGGGAGGTGGGGAGCACTGGGGGGTGGTATGGGATGGGAGTAAAAGACAGAAAACTGTACTGAAAAACAATTTTAAAAAAAGTTACAGAGTTGCCACAGGGACCACATGGTCCATAAGCCAAACTTACTATCCATCCCTTTAACTTTTAAGTTTGCCAATTCTGTTCTAAACTGTTAATATACTACTTGTCTTAATATCTGAAATACAGGGCGGGGCAAAAGTAGATTTAAAGTTGTTTGTATCGTCCATGTCTCCTTTGTACTTCTTCCTGTAAAACCTTCCCCTTTCCCCTGAAATACCGTCCCCTCTCCCCTCTGGTCACTGTCAGCCTGTTCTCTATTTCAGTGTCTTTGGTTATATTTTCCTTGCTTGTTTGTTTTGTTATTTAGGTTCCCATTAAGGTGAGATCATATGGTATTTGTCTTTCACCACCTGGCTTATTTTGATTAGTGTAATGATTTCCAGTTCCATCCATGCTGTTGCAAAGGACAGGAGCTCCTTCTTTCCTTCTGCTGCATAGAATTCTATTGTGTAAATGGACCACAGTTTTTTGATCCATGCATTTATTGATGGGCACCTAGGTTGCTTCCAACACTTGGCTATTATTGTAAATTGTGCTGCTATGAACATTGGGGTGCATAGGTTCTTTTGGAATGGTGTTTTAGGGTTCTTGGGATATAATCCTAGCAGTGGAATTGCAGGGTCAAAAGGCAGTTCCATTTTTAGTTTTCTGAGAAAATTCCACACCATTTTCCATAGTGGTTGTACCAGTCTGTACTCCCACCAACAATGAACTAGGGTCCCCTTTTCTCCACAACCTCTCCAACACTTGTTGTTTGTTGCTTTGTTTATGATGGCCATTCTTAACGGTGTAAGGTGGTATCTCATTGTGGTTTTAATTTGCATCTCTCTGATAGCTAGAGACATTGAGCATCTTTTTATGTGACTCTGGATCCTCTGTATGTCTTCCTTGGAAACTGTCTGGTCAAGTCCTTTGCCCATTTTTTAATTGTGTTGCTTGTCTTTTTAGAGTGGAGTCATGTAAGTTCTTCGTATATTTTGGAGATTAAACCCTTGTCTGAGGGTTTCCAATGAGGGTCCATTGGAAAATATGTTTTCTCATATAGTTGGTTCCTTTTTATTTTAATACTGTTTTCTTTAGCCTTGCAGAAGCTTTTCATTTTGATGAGATCCCATTTGTTTATTTTTTCCTTTATGTCCCTTGCTCTATGGGACATGTCAGTAAAAATGTTGCTGCGTGAAATATCTGAGATTTTCCAACCTATGTTCTTTTCTAGGACTTTAATAGTGCCATGGCTTATATTTAAATCTTTTATCCACCTTCAATTTATTTTTGTGTATGGTGTAAGCTGGTGCTTGAATTTCATTTTTTTGCATATGGCTGTCCAGTTCTCCCAATGCCATTTGTTGAAGAGATTGTTTTTACTCCATTTTGTGTTACTGCCCCCTTTGTCAAATATTAATTGATCGTAGAGACTTGGGTTTATTTCTGGGCTCTCTGTTCTGTTCCACTGGTCCATGTGCCTGTTTTTATGCCAGTACCAGGCTGTTTTGATTACAGTGGCCTTGTAGTACAGTTTGGTATCAGGTATTGTGATCCCTCCTACTTTGCTCTTCTTTCCCAAAATTGCAGCATCTATTCAGGGTCATTTATGGTTCCATATAAATTTTTGAAGTGTTTGTTCTATGTCTGTGAAATATGCCATTGGCACTTTAATAGGTATTGCATTGAATCTGCAAACTGCTTTGGGTAGCATGGACATTCTGATGTCAATTCTTCCAATCCATGAACACGGTATATGTTTCCATTTGTGTCTTCCTTGATTTCATTCTTCAGTGTTGTGTAGTTTTCTGCATACAGGTCTTTTATCTCCTTGGTTAGGTTTATTCCTAGGTATTTTATTTTTCTTTTTACTATATCAAATGGGATTTTTCCTTGATTTCTGCTTCTGCTGTTTCATTATTGGTACAAAAAATGCCATTGATTTCTGGATATTGACTTTGTATCCCGCTGTTATGCCAAATTCATTTATTAGGTCAAGCAGTTTTTTGGTGGAGTCTATATGATTTTCTACATACACTATCATGTCATCTACAAACTATGACAGCTTTGTTTCTTTCTTTCCAATTTGGATGCTTTTTATTTCCTTTTATTGTCTCATTGCTGTGGCTAGGAGTTCCAGTACTATGTTGAATAGGAGTGGTCAAAGTGGACATCCTTGTCTTGTTCCTGATCTTAGTTGGAAAGATTTTAGTTTTTGCCCATTGAGCATGATGCTGGCTGTAGGTCTCTCATATATGGCCTTTATTATGTTGAGGAATGTTTCCTATATTCTCAATTTGCTGCATTTTCATCATAAATGGGTGCTGTACCTTGTCAAATGCTTTTTCCGCATTTATTGATATGATCATGTGATTTTAGTCTTTGCTTTTGTTTATGTGATGTATTACATTAATTGATTTGTGAATATTGAACCATCCTTGCATCCCTGGAATGAATCCCTTTTGGTCATGGTGTATGATCTTTTTAATGTATTGTTGGATGCAGTTTGCCAATATTTTGTTGAGAATTTTGGCAAATATGTTCATCAGCAATATTGGCCTGAAGTTTTCTTTTTTCATTGTGCCTTTATCTGGTTTTGGGATTAGAATGATCCTGGTTTCATAAAAAGAGTTTGGAACTCGTCCCTCCTCATGGATTTTTTGGAATAGTCTATGAAGGATAGGGGTTAGCTCTTCCTTAAATGCTTTGTATAATTCTTCTGTGAAAGCGTCCAGTTCAGGGCTTTTGTGTGTTGGAAGTTTTTTGATTGAAACTTAGATTTTATCTACTGTTATTGGTCTGTATAGGCATATTGCTTCTTCTTCATTGAGTTTTGAAAAATATTTTTCTAAAAATTTCTCCATTTCACCTAGGTTTTCAAATTTTTTGGCATACAGTTCTTCATAATAATTTCTTACAATCCTTTGTATTTCTGTGGCATCAGTTGTAATCTCTCCTCTTTCATTTCTAATTGTGTTTATTTGAGTCCCCTCTTTTTTTTCTTGATGAGCCTGCTTAAAAGCTTACCAATTTTGTTTATCTTAAAAAAAAAAAAAAAGCTCCTGGATTTTAGAATCCAGCTCTTGGATCCTTAGAATTAGACTCCTTAGAGTCTAATCCTTAGACTCCTTAGAGTATATGTCATTTAATTCTGCTCTAATCTTGGTTATTTCATTCCTTCTACTAGCTCTTGGCTGTCTTTGTTGTTGTTCCTTGAGTTCTTGTAGGTGTAGGGTTAGGTTGTTTATTTGAAATGTTTCTATCTTTTTTATGTAGGTATGTATTGCTATGAACTTCCCTCTCAGGACTGCCTTTGCTGTGTCCCATAAGTTTTGGTTCATTGTGAGTTCATTTCCATTTGTTTCCAGAAACTTTCTGATTTCTTCTCGGATTTCATTCTGGATCCATTCATTGTTTGATAGCATGCTATTCAATCTCCATGATTTTGAGTGTTTTGGGTTTTTTCCCTTGGGGTTGGTTTCTAGTTTCAGTCCCTTATGGTCAGAGAAAGTGCTTGGTATGATTTCAATTTTCTTGAATTTGTTGAGGCTTGTTTTGTGTCCTATCATGTGGTCTATCTTTGAAAATGTTTCATGTGCATTTCAAAAGAATGTGTATTTAGTTTCTTTGGTGTGAAGGGCTCTATATATATCAGTTAATTCCATTTCATCTAGGGCGTTGTTCATTACCACAATATCTTTGTTGATATTTTGTTTGAAAGACCTGTCCATTTTTGACAGTAGGGTGTTAAAATCCCCTACTATAATTGTGTTGTTATCAATATCTTTCTTGAAGTCCTCTAAGATTTTCTTTATGTATTTGGGTGCTCCTATGTTGGGTGCATATATATTTACAATGTTTATGTCTTCTTGGTGGAGTCTTCCCTTGAGTATTATGAAGTGACCTTCTGGGTCTGTCTTTATGGCTCTTTTTTTGAAGTCTATTTTATCTGATATTAATATTGCTACACTGGCTTTTCTTTCCTCTCTGTTTACTTGGAAAATTTGTTTCCAGCCATTCACTTTCAGTTTGTGTAGGTCTTTTGTCCTCAGGTGGGTCTCTTGTAGGCAGCATATGTGTGGGTCATGCTTTCTTATCCATTCAGCTATTCTATGTCTTTTAATTGGAGTATTTAATCCATTTATGTTTAAGGTTATTATTGAGAGGTACTTATTCATTGCCATTTTCATACCTGTGTTCCTCTCTGTCTCTCTCTTTTCCTTCCTTTCCTTAGAGCAGTCCCTTTAGCATGTCTTGCAGAGCTGATTTGGTGGAGTTGTATTCTTTTAGGCTTCTTTGGTCTTGGAAGCTCTTTATTTGGCCTTCAATGTTGATTGAGAGCCTTGCTGGGTAAAATAGTCTTTGTTGCAGGCTCTGCTTCTCATTATTTGGAATAATTCTTGCTTTTCTCTTCTGGCTTGGAGTATTTTCATTAAGAAGTCAGTTGCTAACCTTATCAGGGCTCCCTTGTATGTTACTTCCTGTCTCTCCCTTTGTGCCTTTAAGATTCTCTCTTTGTCTTGGAATGTTGCCATTTTAATTATGATGTGCCTTGAAGTGGGCCTCCTTGGGTTCCTCTTGATTGGGACTCTCTGTGTTTCCTGAATTTGTGTGACTTTTTCTCTCATCGCATTAGGGAAGTTTTCATCATTACTTTTTCAAACAGGTTTTCTATCCCTTGCTCTTCTTCTCCTTCTGGTATCCCTACTATATGGATATTATTACATTTCATATTGTCTTGCATTTCCCTTAATCCATCTTATTCTTTCTGAGCCTCTTTTAGTTTTCTGGCTCAACCTGGGTGTTTTTTACTACCTTGTTTTCCAGCTCACTGATCAGATCCTCTGCTTCATTGATCCTGCTTTTGATTACTTCTACTTTGTTCTTCAGGTCATAAATTGTATTTTGCCTTTCCTCTTGGCCCTCATTGATAGTTCCTATTTCCTTTTTCATGTTGATATAGTTTGCAGTGAGTTCATTGTAGTTTCCCTGTAGTTTTTGGTAATTCTCTGTGAGCTTATTGAGCTTCCTGATAACCATTGCTTTGAACTCAATATCTGATATTTGAGTTGCCTCTTTCATTTATCATTCTTTCTGAGGTTTCCTCCTTTCCTTTCATTTGGGGATTGTTTCTTTGTCATCCCATTGTTTGTGAGACTTTTCTTGTTTGCTTTAGCTTCTTAAATTAATTTCTTTTGTCTCCCTATGTTAATGGTGTGAGCTTTTGTGGTAGAATACCTGTGAGATTCAGTGGTGCAGTCTCCTTTTGTATCCTGGTGTTCACTTCTTCCACCTACTCTTTTTTTCACCAGTTGGAGGGGTAATGCAAAATGGTTTAATACAGCAAAGGAGTGTTCTATGATATTTACAGTAGCAGCTGGTAGAGAAGAGATAGGAGATCATTTGGCTATGTATTGTGTTAACCATGATCTTCCACACAAGTAGCCACATTTTAGAAAGGATGGAAAGAAGATAAGACTCTTGTTGGGGAGGGAAGGATTGTGAGTTGAATTTAAAAAGCTGTGAGATTGTGGGAGGTCAGATTCTGAGGTAAGGTGAGAGTAAAGGATAGTAAATAGGTGTAGTGTGTGAGAGAATAGAGTTAACCACTACAGTAATAGAGTTCACGAAACTGTGAAGTGGGCTAAGATCTGGGAGGGGTGTTTTGAAGTATTTACAATTGTATGGAACAACTATTATTTACAATAATATTAGAGTAACAACCATATGACAAAATCTATGTGATCTGGATAACAAGAATAGGGGGTATAGGAACTTGAATAGTGTGCTAATGGAACACAAATAACATGAAGGATAGTAAATTAGCAATACACTGTGAAAGAGAGAACAGGGGAAACCTGTCCAATGATACAATATAACCAGCCAACCAGGGAAGCCTATACAGAAAGAAGAGGAATACAAAAATACTATTAAAATAAAAGATGTAAGAATAATGAAAATAATAATAATAATATGCAATAACTTGCAGGTTCTCTGTAATAACAAAGTGAAATTTTTCTCACTGTCTCAATTGTTGGGATGTTCCCTCTTTGGGTCCAACTTTGGTCTTTTTACAGTTCCAAGTTTTTATGTCTCACTTGTGGGTATTTAAAAAAAAAGGTAGCAGAAAGGAAGAAGAGATAAAATTGGAAAGGAAGGGAGAAGAAATAGAACAAGAACAAGAAAGAAGGAAAGAGAGGGAAAAGGTATTGAAAGATAATAATAAAAATTAAAAAAATTAAAAATTACTTTAAAAAAACCCTCTTGTTGGTTTCAAACTGGCCAAACCAGTTTTTCTGGTCTTGCTGGCTGCTGCAAGCTGAAGGGTGATTGGTATGGCTTTTCTCCCTTCCTGATCTGCACTCTGCTAATCTTGCAGACAATTTCCCCACAGCTAGTCTGGTACCTTTCCCCAGTGCCTTGGGTGTGGGATCCCGGTCTTCCTCAGAGCACTCTTTCCCTGGGGTTACCAGTGTGGGCTGGGGTGCAAGCCTGCATGCAGCCAGACTGCCTGGGTGCCCGGGTGCAGGTATGCACCCTTCCCAGTGTTATGGGGGTGTGAAGGGCCTTCTGTGCAACCTCCCGATAGCTGCCTGGCTAGGTGGGGAGTAGGCTGTTGCAGGAGAATTCCCCAGTTTTTCTTTTTGAGAAATTCCTCCTAGTCAAGCCTGCCACTCCGTACACCCTAATTCTCTAGCCAGACCAATGACTATTGGGGTCAGTACAGGTCACTGTGCAACTCTCAACTCACCCAAGCTAGCAACCATAGAGTCTGTGGGTGGCCACAGCCCCTGCGTGTTTGCCTCTTTGTCCTTATTCCCCTCTATGAGACTTCAAGCAACCAGGACTTTCCCATTGCTGCTTAAACCTTGTTTGGCTGGGGAGGGAGGGAGCAGTTGACCCGGCTCTCTCCCAAGGACTCTGTGGCAGACCTGGTGGGCACCGAGCCTGGGGCTATAATAACCCTAGTCCCTGAGCTAATCCCTAGGACATTATTATCCTGAAGCACTCTCCTTATGGTCTGGTTTTTCAGTGTTCACTACAATTTTTGGTCTCTTATTTTCATATATGCTTGGGTACTGTTGGCTGTTTGCTCTATTCTTCCACAGATCAGCTAGGTTTCTCTCCCATGTGTAGGGGGAAGTGGAGTCTGCTCTCTCCAACCCCGTCACCATCTTCTTCCTCTGTTTTTTTATATTTTCTATCTATATTTTCATGTTTCTTTTCTCTTTGCTGGTTACCACTAAGTTCACCAACTCTTTCCCTAATTCACTAAGCATCCTTATAAACAGTTGTTTTGAACTCTGCATCTGGTAGAGTGCTTATTTCCATTTTGTTTAGCTCTCTTTCTGGAGCTTTGTTTTGTACTTTCCTTTAGGATATGTTCCTTTTTCTCATCAGTTTCAGTGCCTCTCTTTTTTATTTTTTTCTACGTATTATGTAGAGCTGTTATCTCACCTGGTACTGGTAGAGTGACATTATTTAGTCCATGTTCTGTAGGGCCCAGTGCCACAGCCTCCCCATTCACCTCAGCTAGGCACTACTATAGAGAACCAGTCTGCATGGCAATAGTGAATGTATCTCAGCCCTGGTTTAGAAAATCAACAGGCACAAGGCGGTGCACAGGAGCCAGGCACACAGATCGGCTTTCCCATGGAGGGCCAGGCCTGCATTACATCTAGGTTTCTTTGAGGCTTGCTTTTGCTAAACTCCCTCACCCTGATATAAGGCAGCAAATGTTTAATGCATATCTTTGAAGTAACTTCCTAAAGTCTGTGCTAAACCTCCCAAGGATGGAGTGTAACCAGTTCAACCACTTTTTCCTTGCATTTGCAACATCTTTTTCTTTGTTATCTGTAAAAGATAATCACCTAAAGCAAACCTGTGCATAATGAACAAGAACCTTCCTTGATGTAATGCTCTCAGAAAAGCAATAAAAGCCTGTCAGTCAAGGGTTGGGGTGCTTTCTCACTCAGAGAGTGGCGATGCTGTCCAAGCCCTCCACAGGACTTCCCCAATCCATGTGAATTTGTTTTTCTCATCCATAATACCTCTGGTCTGAGTCTGCCTCACACTACTGGTCTTCCCCATCATATGTGGGCTGTGTACATCCTCCTGTTGTAGTTGAGCCTTGATTACTTCTGTCACATCAATGGGGGAGATTTATCCCCAGGCCAGTAGGCAGTAAGGACTGGCCATTATCACCTTGGAGGATCTGCTGTGCAGGGGCTAACCCCAAGGAGTAGAATTCATTTTACTGGGCAGGGATTTGATGAGTCTTCCCCTTAATTGTTTTGCTCATGGAGGTGCTTCACTGTGGTTTGAAGCTGCCCAAAAGGTGTCTGGTTCTGGGGTCTTGCTGGAGGAACAGGCTAAATGTAGCTACCACCTGTGTCCACCTCTGGTCCTCCCAGCATAAGTTATGGAATGATCTGGAGATATCTGCTACTTTTTCTGGGATTCAAGGTACCCAGGAGAGGCCAAACTGTGAACTAAGGCTGGCTGTTGATAGTGATGAGCCTGGGACCTTTCAGCAAGAGGTATGGGCACACCAAGGCCAGATGCTTCTTGAGACATTTTAGGAAAGTCTGAAGCATGAAAAATCAGGCCATTTGTATAGAGCTGCTGGAAATGCTTTGGGTGTGCCTGGAATTTGGGTAGGGTGGGGTCTCACGTAATTCCCAGGACAGAGTGAACAGTTTTAGCCATGGTGATAGAGATTCAGATATGGCACCTATCTGCTGGCCCTGTGAGGGACATGAGGCTGCCCTTCCAGCTCTTGTCCTGATGACAGATAATTCAGATCCTTCATGTATCTCTCTGTTGCCTTTTGAGTTGCTGACTCAGGGTTGGAGCCAGCCCAAGCAAGTGAACCAAGTAAGTCTGTGCATGGGCCCTTTAAGAAGAACTCTTGGGACTCCAGCAGACTTCTTTCTATCTTAGCCACAATTTCTGCTGGTTTTCATAGCAAGAATTAATGGGGACTTCACCCTCTGGCACTGGAACCCTGGGCTGGGGGGTCCTAGTGTGGGGTTGGGACCCTTCTCTCCTCAGGCACGATCTCTTTAGCTGAAATATCCCTCCTGATTTTCATTCACTACATGTGGGTGTGCAACCAGCTGCTCTGTGTCTCTGCCCCTCCAATCTTATGGCTTCTTTATATCCTTAGTTATAGGACTTTTTTTCAGAGAAATTTTAGACAGTTCTCAATGGTGGTTGTTCTATAGTTTGGCTATAACTTTGATGTGATTTTGGAAGGATGCAGGTACCACATTTACCTATGCTGTCATCTTGAGCAGGAGCAAAAGCTTTAATTTTTAATTGTCTATGTTATTATATTTAATCAGTTGTCTTCTCCTTATCACTATGGTTTACTTGTGCACAGTTATCTCTCTTTATTCTTCATAACTTTGGAGTTGATTCTATGTTTCAGGGTATGGGTGATTTAGTACAGTAATTGGCTTTTTTCCAAAAAAATATTAACATGATATAGCAGTAATTTGAAAAAATACCTTTCAACTTTAACAGACACAGCACAAAAGTAAGGAAATTCTAATGCTAAAGACCATTTTTGAGTGATTCTTTTGATGCCTGGGTAGTTTGAATTTCTTTCTTGATAACTGCATGGAATTCAGACGATAAGTCAAAAAGCTCTTCCACAAGTAGGTAAATCTAATAGAAGATTCTCAAAATTATGTTGAGATCCTAAAGGGCTAAGCCAATGGTGTAAATAGAAAAACCAAAACTGTAGGGGTGAATAGGAAACAAGATACACTGGGAAAAAGACAGGAGCAGGAAAATTTGCTAAGTGGAGATAGAAACAGTGAAACAAAACAGTGAAACAACCAACAGATAAAACAAACCAACAAAATTTTCAAGTATTGGTGTTGTATGACACAGAACATAATATAACCCTATTTTATTTTTTAAAACACATAGTAATGTGTTTTAAAAGATAAAACATATTAATAATATGAACAGAAGATCTATCAAATAAAAAATAAAATTTTATAAATAAAACGTTAGACAATATTTTAAAAAATTGGTGAACTAGAATTTGATCCAAATTTGAAAGCTAAAATGATGAAAACTTACAAAATATTCAAGAGAGATTTAGATTCATGTAGGTTCCTGCAGGATATTTAGCATAAAATTTATTGTTGTCTTAATAATAAATAATGAAAAGAATTGAGATGAAAACATTTTTGAATAGTTAATGACTGAAGATTTTCAAGAAAATTCGAAAGACATAGATCCTGAGATCTCTAAAATTCAACAAAGCCCAAGCAAGATAAATAAAAAGAAATTCAGATACATAGCATAGTCAAGTAGAAGAACCCCACAGGAAAAGAAAAAATCTTAAATGTACTCAGAAAGATGAGGCTGACCACCAGAAGGAACAGCAATGAGAGAGAAAGCTGACTTCACAACAGCAAGCACAAAAGCCTGAGATAATAGAATAATATAATTCACGTGTTAAGAATGAAATGACTACCACCTTATCTCCAGAAAACAATCTCGTAAATGAAGAGGGAAATAAATATATTTCCAAACAAGCACAATCTAAGATAATTTATTATATTCCTCCTTCAGATGAACAAAATAAAATTTCAAAGGGTTTACTCAATGGCAACAGTTCTCAATCAGTGGCAGTTTTGCCCCACAAAGAACATTTGGGAATATCTAGAGACATTTTTGGTTGTCACAACTGAGGGAAAATTTCTATTGACATCTAGTGAACAGAAGTCAGGGATGCTGCTAAACATCCTACAATATATAGGACAACCCTCCAAAGCAAAGAATCATCACTCCAAATGTCAGTAGTGTTAAGATCAACAAAATGTCCTCTAAAGAGTAGACATGGAAAAAAGATCTAGAATAAAAGTGTGAGATATAATAAAGAATATTAAGTAAAGTTTAATGTAGATAAGTCTAGAGCAAAATATAATATATTTAATTTGTGAGAAGAAACTAAATTAGTTCCCTTTTCCAGATGACCAATGATATTACCAACAAAAACTGCCAGGCAACAATAACATGAATTGGTAGTGAATAATTAGTTTTAAAGCTGTCAAGTCCTTTTCATTTTTTTCTAAGAAACTAAACATACTGAATAGACATTATTAAGTACACAAAGTAGAATAGTTAAGAATTGTAATTAAAAGTGAAAATCACAGAAAAAACAGCCTGAGAAAGACAACTACAGATTTTTTAAAAGACAAGGAAAAAAACAAAAAAATTATACCAAGTAGAAAGCGCTATTGGCCCTTGTATAAATCTTCTCAGAACAGATGCCTATGTTGGCTCTCTCCATCTTTTAATAGGCTATTCATTACTCTACCTATATTAATTTCTCAAGTTCCCTTTTATTAAGGTGTCAATGATCATGTCAATTTAGCTAACAGACATGCATTACTTTATCTGGCATTTGCATTTTTACTGATCCCTCCATTAAATGTTTTCCTCTTATTTATTATATGACTTCACATTTTCCTGGGATTCTCCAACCTCTCTCTCCATACCTTTTCAGTCTAGTTCATTCTTCTTTATCTGAAGTCTACATGTCCATATTCCTCAATGCTTGGGTATGAACACTTTCACATCCTACATTCTTTATTGCTGATAAGTTCATCTATTCTTGTGGCTTTAGTTACCACCATTTTGCTGAACCTTTAAAATATATATTTCCAGCCAGTTCTTTACTCTGTACTGTAGACCAATATATTAATCTGAATCAACCTTCTTTGCTTCAGTGTCTTAAGGCACATCAAAATCAACATGTCTAAAATATCTTTCTCTCAACATTCATCCTCATTCAGATTTTCTTGCTTTGGTTAAAGTAACAGTGTATAAACCAGGCTCTTAGGATTCATACTTGATCTTCCCTCTTCCTTCTTCCCCATTTTCTGTGATCAAGTCCTACCAATGCTAAGTAGAAATAGCACCAGAAGTAAACAACCTCCAAAACAACTGTAGCCTGTCTTAATAAACATATTGCCGAGTAAGAGGGTACTTGATATTACACATTTAGCTTCAAGTTAAATCCCTTCCTCCCAAACTGCCATCTGATTAAATTGCTTCTTTTAAGTCTCTCTAGTATTAAAATGTTAAAGTCACCATTGACTCTAGCTCTTCACTTTTTCAAATCCATTTTCTGCCTTGAAGCCAAAAAGTTCTAAAAAACAATCCAAAATTCCTCATGTCCTTTTCAACTTAAAATCCTCACTGGATTCCCACTGCTTTTAGGAAAACAAATCTAAAAAAAATGTAACACCTGTTACACATAAATCCCTGACCTGGACTCTAGTCACATCACTAGCTTTAATTTAAAACACTCAACGTCTTACTCTCTGATTTAGACAAAATAAAGCAGTCTTCGGCATCTTAAATTATCTGTTTTACTGCACACACTAACTATTTCGTGTGCTGTTCTCTTCAGCTGAAAATGCAATTAATGTTTCTATCATCAAGATGATCCTTTAAATCACATCATAAGCAATAAATTTTCAAAGACTTCTTTAAATTTCCAGTTGAATCATTTTTCTTCTCTTATAATCCTTTTTATTATGCTTTATTTTTAAAAAGATTTATGTATTTATTTTTAAAGAGAGGGGGAGAGAGGGAGAGAGGGAGAGAAACATCAGTATGTGATTGCCTTTCATGTGGCCCCCACCAGGGACCCGGCCTGCAACCCAGGCATGTGCCCTAACTGGGCGTCGATCTGGCAACCCTTTGTTTCACAGCCCATGCTCAGTTTGCTGAACTACACTGTCAAAGGTATGCTTTATTTTAATATAATTTATTAAAATTCTATTTAGATAATTAAAATGTAATTGACTATTTAATATTCCCCACTCTAAAATAATCTCCTTGAGAGAAGGGACTATGTCTACCCACCTCATTGTGTTTAACACAATGTATTAGGTATGACGGATCTTCAAAGCGATTTGTTTAATAAATACATGAAACAATAGGTCAATTCTACATATTAATAGTCTCTTATTCTTTTAAGACTATCATTTTCTACAACTGGCTACTCAAAGAATACAGAATGCAACTCCTAAAACCAAAAATAGTAATATTAATAACTTATTTACTTATTATTATTAATAGACAAGGCACTATCTAAATGAAAGTTTATGAAATAAAGGTGTCTAATGAAAACATATCTTCCAAACACAAGTCTGCTGAAAGATATATTTAATTTAAATTAATAAACAGAAGAGTGTTTAACTTTGAAGAATACAGACTCTGGTTGCTAGATTGCTCTCAGGTCTTCACTGGGAAGAAAGAATCCTTGCCTTACATTTGCATAATAAAAGGACTCACTGAAATATATCTTTCTGAACAAAGGGACTTTCTGATAGAAAGGTAAAATTCATTCTTAATATGGAAAACAAATATTGGTAGAAATTTTTAAATTGCTACTTCTTCTATTATTGGCCTTCAATCATTTGACCTACCAGTCATGTAGTGAGGTTCTCATGCAGAGTATGTGTACATATGCATATATATATATATATATATATATATATATATATATATATATATATATATAAACATGTAAATGTAGGGGCATGTGATTATTTATGTATATGTTACAGTGTGTTATTGTATATTGGTATGTGCATGTATACATGGGTATGGCTATGTGCATGTGCTTGTGTATGTGTAGTTGCAGCAACACATTAATAGAGATTATCTGTATGTTAACAGATTTATTATTTTTTTTCTGCTTGAAAAAGATTTCTTCAATGTGATTTTGTGTTGTTTAGGTAATTAAAATAAAACCGTATACTAAAAGTTATTTCAAAACACTAAAAATACAGTTCATTGGGTGAATATTTTCATCAACAAGCCAACTTGGATTAGTAACATTTACAAATAAATAGAACTAATACTATCTCTTGATATCCTTTAGCATTTACCTTCTTCCATCGGAGAACAGCTTCTATTGTTCACTTTCACTGAGAGAAATTCCAAAAATTACTTTGGTAAAACTCAATTCTGAAATATTTTAGGAAACAAATTTTCTTTTTTGGTTTTTTATTCCAAATATTTAAAACCTCTCAATTTTCATGCCTATTCTCTCACAGAGTTTTTCATGACACTTCATTATAAGTCTGTCCACTAGCTTGGTAAATAGGCACTTTATATTTTCATTGAATAACTCAAGTAAATTTCTTTTTTCATCTTCACCCCAAGACATTTTTCATTGCTTTTAGGAGAGGAAGGAGGGAAGGAGGGGGAGGGAGGGAAGGAGGAAGAGAAAGAGAGGGAGAGAGAGAGATGGGTGTGAGAGAGAAACAGCAACTGGTTCCCTTCTCATATGTGCTCCCACCAGGGACTGGACTCACAACCTGGTTATGTCCCTCAGCCAGGAATCAAACCTGCAACATTTTAGTCTATGGGCTGATGCTCCAAACAAGTTAGCCACATCAGTCAAGGCACAAGTAAATTTCTTGACTATGTATTTCTCCATAGACTGATCATCCCTTGCAAAATCTAAACAAACTTTCTTACATTTCTACTTTCAATTTTTCTTATTATCTACTAAAACTGCTTCCAACCATGGGGTTACTGCTACATTGAATGCTCCTCCCCAGGGATGCCCTATCTCATATCTTTATTTTATTAAGTGAGCCTCCCTAAAGCAAAATAGAGCTTCTCAGTCTTTGAGGTTTGGTATCACTGGGAACCAGTGAAGAGCTACATGTATTTCAGTAGGTCTTCAGCTTAAATTTTCTCTTTTCTTTGCCTTTGGATTCAAGGTCTATATGAATATTTATATTGCAATTAAGAGTAGAAAGAGACCTTTTTTGTTTTCATAATTTTGAAAGCAGGACTAGCCTCTACTTTCTCTGTTGTTAATCTTTCTCTTTTGTTCAAAATTTATCAGAATTCTTGGAACAACAGATGTCTTAAAGAATGTTTAGTATTCTAAAGCAAACACATGCATCTAATTTTCCTTCCTCTCAAAAACCACCTGACAATACAGTAAAATTTCTTTAAAGATATATATTGACAAGGATAAAGAAAAAGAGAGATTGTAACAAAATTTTAGAAGTTAGGAAGCATATGGACCATTGGTACCTGTTGTATAATACAGAATGTAGTTGGCATTTGTCCTTGGTTCCTGGGAGAAAAAATCTAAAACTTCTTAGAATTTCCCAAGTGAATAAAAAATTTGTCTTTGTTATTTATGAGTCCCTGGGATAATGATTGACTTTATGCTTATGAGGTGACTCCTGATGGTCCCTGAAACAGCTTCAGGATAGAGATTTGTCACCAGAAAAACCAACAACAAGATTACAGGGTTGAAATTTTAAGCTAGCCAACCTCCAGGGGTGGGAGCAAGAGAATGAGTTCAATCATGTGGCCAGCAATTTAAACAATCATGCCTAAGCTATAAAACTCCAACAAAAACTCTAGACTTCAAAGCTCTTTGAAGATTGACTGTTGGAGCACAGTCATGTGCCAAAAAAAAAGTGAGTTTCCCTGATTTCATGTGGAGAGGGCACATAAATTCTCCATTCTATGTGTCCTATTGTCTCCAAAAGCTCCCTAAGATAGTTGTCACTAGTCCTAATTTTCAGACGAGGAAAATACATCCATCAAATGTCCGATAGCATTACTAATATTGGAGTCTATTTTTCTTAACTCTAAAGCTTGTTCTTGACCACTTTACTATTCTTTCTGGCTGCCTTGAGTGTGGCCAACAGATGCCTATTTTTCTCATTTACTTATTGATCCTATTAATGTTTACTACCAAATATGCTCCATTAATAAGGACTTCAAATTAATGTCTACTTTTTTATGTCTGAATACTAGATATCTATGGATATCTATGTGATTGTAACATCGGTAAAGAATGGTGTGTTCCACAGAATAATGTTGTGTTTTTTCTGAAGCCAGATAAATGATACTCTCAATATTTTATTTGTTCTTTGAAAATAAGATTTAAAATTGTCAAAAGATTATTTATTTCATTTCCTTTAAGACCAAAGGAGAGTTTATTTCTCACACTGTATTAGAAGGTGCCAAAACATCTTGAGACATTAAGCAATATTAGTGAAAAATAATATAACTTATTATGTAACAGAAAGAACTCTACTTAGATAATTTTTGTGTTCCTAAAACTAATTAAAAAACATTAACTCTTTTTTAAAAATAGAAATATTTGTAACTAAAAGGAAGATCAGTAGTGCCAATAGTGATTATTCCTTGACAGCTCACTTTAGAAGCTTTTGTTTATTTGCACAGTATGAAATATTTTGGAAGGAAGACACCCAAGGAAATTTCTTATTCTTCAAATAGCAAATGATCCATATGAACAATACCAGGACAATAAGTCATGCTAATAAATAGCATATTGTATTGTTTTTTGTTTAAAATAGTCAAACATTTGGTTTTATAAGAACAAAAAGGTACGGCTTGAGAAAAGTTTTAATGCCATTCTAACAAATGATTTTAGCAAGCTATTACTATTGAGTGGAAATTTCTTGAGAATAAGCATAGGGAAATTTTTGTACTTGTCAGGGCTCCAATAGCAATAATTACAGACCAGGGAAACTTACTTGCTGACCAGATGGATAATAGAAATTTAGCCAAAAAGACAGGAAAATAATCCAAAATCATGAAAATATGTGTTTCACCAATTGTAATTCTTGAAGGTACTGTGATAAGTATGCAATCAAAAAGAAAAAATGGCACATTTGGTTTGTAAAACCTCCTGCCCTATTTAGCACTCAAATAGAAATGGCAGAGCAGATGAAGCAACAGAGGGCCAATCTGTAAATGCACACGTTGCTTTCTGGTGTGATTCATCCATACTCAAATGAATAAACATTGAGATTAAACAAATCTTTTCTTGTTACATGATGTCAAAAGCAAATATTTTGCTATTTGTTCATCGTCAACTACCAAGGTGTTTTAAACCTTTGTAAACCTTTGTAAACCTTGGTAACAACCATTTATACCTTTATTTTTCCTTATAGCCATGTGAGTGGCAAGCTACTGCAGTCAATTTGCCAAATGAAAATAATAAATGCTTTATTTTGCATATAAACATGAGTTTTGGGTTTTGAGACATTTCTCAAATTGTAGAGATGATTCTGATTCAGTCATTTCTAACTCTCTTAAGGATGAATAGAAATAACATTTATTGACATATGTATCTTTGTGCTACAGGCATTGTTTAAGCTATTTCTTTTCACAGCAACCCAATGGGGAATCATTATATTCATTTTAAAATTTGGAAACAAAAGTTCAGATGGGATAACTAACAAGAATGTTGATAGCCAATAGAAAAGTGACAAAGCAAGAACATAAACTCAGATATTCTTATATTGACTAGGATCGCTGGAATTCCCACAGTCGGAGAAATAGAGGCCTCAATTGCATCTAATGATTTCTTTACAATTAATGAGAATCATATATAAAATATCCCACAAATGGAATGTAACAAAAAGATGTGTTGTGATATAAGGTTATCATTATATATAACTATCTGCTTTGTTTGTTTGTTTGAACTGTTACCATTAAATCCAATATTTTATTAAAAATAAGAAAGTCTATGTACTGGGCTTACTGAGAAATTCAGGATTAATAGAGAACTATATGCTTTGATATATTACAGTAAGATTTCTCAAAAGTTTAAAAACCAGTTTCCAGAAATGAAACAGAATAACATTAAACATCTCATCCAGAAAAAAGAACTACAAGATCATAGTTCAAAATATTTGATCAGCCAAAATATCACTTAGGACATTTTTGAAATATAAAGTTTCAGAGAAGACCACTCATTTATCTGATTTCATGATAATGTGGTTGGAAATTTGTGTTTGGTAAGAATTTTTCCACAGTAGAGTAGATTGCAAAGAAAATTTTAGTAATGATTTATACCCAAAATTTCATAACCAAAGTTTTAAATTACCTCTTATTATCTCTTTGTGAGAATATACAAGATTCTTACTTGCATTTAGAATTTGTCAGATCAAGTAAACAAAAATGTTCAAGTAATCTGAGTAAAACAATGAACTAAGATTTACGTAAAATTACATAGCTATAGGAAACCATTTCATTCCTACAGAGAGAAATTCACACTTTTTTCTTACTCATGCAAATGTTTTTCTTTTGAGCCCTGTATTTGTCTAGAAAGGAATCTTAATAAGTTTAAGTTATATTTATTTTATTAGTCATAGTCTCTGATTTGTTGAATAAAAATAAAGTGAATAATAGAAAGGTTACAGAAAATAGCATGGAAATTAAATGATTTCCTAGTTGATCAAAGAAAAAACACAAAATGGAAAGAATGAAATGTATATAATACAATAAAAAGAAAAACATTTCATAAGAATATTGATGGGACACAGTTAAAGCTATATTCAATATTTATAACATTATACACTTGAATTCTTTTAGTATTAGAAAAGAAAAAATGAAAACATGAACCAGAAAGTCAATTTAACGAATAAGAAAAAAGGGGGTAAATATATAAATTAAGAAAAACAAATTATAAAGATTAAAGTTGAAATCTGTAAGAATGAAAGAGAAAGACAGTTTCAAAAAATAAATAAAATCAATAGCTGATTTTGAAAAAAAAATGAGTCAGGAAATAAGAATAAAGGAAGCCTAAGTAATAATTTTTAGTGAGCCCACATAAAACATTAGAAGTTATGATTTTAATCAGAATTATTGAACACTTTAAAAAACTTGGAATATTATTTTTAAATGGGAGTATGTTAATACTGAGACCATTGTGTAATTTTTTAGCAAAATAGAGTACTGAGCTAGACCTGTGAAGGTGCCAGGGTCCCGTTTCAGCAGCCAGGGAGGCTCCAAAGGCTCTTTCCATCTTCGGGTGTACCATCTTCTGGGGGCACCGCAGAGCCACTCTCCACCCACTGGGGGTAGTGTACTGAGGCCCCAGGGCTCGGAGGAGGCCAGGCACCGCTCACCTGTGAGGGTGGGCCTGTGGCTCCAGCTCCAGTCTCTGGAGCTAAGGAGGCCCCTCCCCCCTCTGCAGGTGCGGCAGAGAAGTGGAGCCGACTAGGGGTTTGTTTCCTCCCCAAACCTGAATACAGGTTCCATCCAGGGTCAGCCCACTCCGAAAGTCGGCCATTCCAACAAAAAGTTTCCAACCGACCAGGTGTCATACTGGGGTCCTGTCCCCTGAACTGGTTAAAGTTCCTAAGCATGCAGTCTATGGTGGTAGACTGTCCCCCACCCATGCTTCCCACCCGGTGTCGGCGCAGACAAACAAAGGGAGGGTGTTTCCTTAAAGGGAAACCACTCAGGTGCCTGCCTGGCCTTTCCTCTCATGAGGGACTTGGGTCTGTCTTGGCTAAGGTTGCCCGAGTAGTCATCCGGGTTAGCAGACCCAACCGTTTTGCCACATAACAGACCGAGGAACCACAGTTAGGGCCCAATCATGCTCCGTAGGAAACTTCCCATGGAGCCACAGACACATTCACACCAACATACACACACAGTCACACTGAAGTTATTACGTTTCCCTCCCAAGCAGGGAAACCCTACCTGAACCTGAGGCCAAAAGTCCTGAGAGGTGATCAGCCTCCCCTTCACCCTTAAGGTGAGACTGATGTTTGGGCCTGGTCCCCGGGGCACTTACCGACTTGGCGTCTTCCTGGTTGGCTTCGTCCACTTCCCCTGAGTGCCCAAGTCCAAGAGCAGCCCGAGGTCCTCACTAAGGGTAGCCCAGCTTCTCAGGACCCGAAATCACTGTGGCATGTGCTTTCCTGCAGTCACCAGGCCCACCTCTCCAACCTCAGCTGCCTTCACTGGAGGCAAATGGCCTGCTAGTGTGAGTTGTTTCCCGGTCAGGGAACCAAATGTTGCGGAAAAACGAACTCTGACACGACGTGGGGTCGACAAAGTGAGAGCTTTATTAACGCATGCAGACCCAGAGGAGACAGCCTCCAAATTCTGGGCACCAAGGAGGGGTCAGGCAGGTGATTAAATACTCTTGTAGCAAGGCAG
>PVKM010010469.1:0-34802 GCA_004027735.1 Carollia perspicillata
GAGATCATACAGTATTTGTCTTTCACCACCTGGCTTATTTCGCTTAGCATAATGCTTTCCAGTTTCATCCATGCTGTTGCAAAGGGTAGGAGCTCCTTTCTGCTGCATAGAATTCCATTGTGTATATGTACCATAGTTTTTTGATCCATTCATTTACTGATGGGCATCTAGGTTGCTTCCAGCACTTGGCTATTGTAAATTGTGCTGCTATGAACATTGGGGTGCATAGGTTCTTTTGGATTGGTGTTTCAGGGTTCTTGGGATATAATCCTAGCAGTGGATTAGCTGGGTCAAAGGGCAGTTCCATTTTTAGTTTTCTGAGAAAATTCCATACTGTTTTCCATAGTGGTTGTACTAGTCTTCAATTCCACCAACAGTGAACTAGGGTCCCCTTTTCTCCACATCCTCTCCAACACTTGTTGTTTGTTGCTTTGTTATGATGGCCATTCTGACTGGTGTGAAGCGGTATCTCATTGTGGTTTTAATTTGCATCTCTCTGATAGCTAGCGATATTGAGCATCTTTTCACTTGTCTCTGGATCCTCTGTATGTCCTCCTTGGAGAAATGCCTGTCCAAGTCCTTTGCCCATTTTTTAATTGGGTTGCTTGTCTTCGTAGAGTTGTGTAAGTTCTTTATATATTTTGGAGATTAAACCCTTGTCTGAGGTATCATTGGTAAATATGTTTTCCCATACAGTTGTTTCTCTTTTTATTTTAATGCTGTTTTCTTTAGCCATGCAGAAGCTTTTTATTTTGATGAGATCCCATTTGTTTATTCTTTCCTTTATATCCCTTGCTCTGGGGGACGTGTCAGCAAAAATGTTGCTGCGTGAAATATCTGAGATTTTCCTGCCTATGTTCTCCTCTAGGACTTCAATGGTGTCACAGTTTATATTTAAATCTTTTATCCACCTTGAATTTATTTTTGGGTATAGTGTGAGTTGGTGCTCGAGCTTCATTTTTTTGCACATAACTGTCCAGTTCTCCCAACAACATTTGTTGAAGAGGCTTTGCCATGTTTTACAAAGCTACTGTGCCATTTTCATCCGCACTAGCAATGTAGAGCCCACTGTTTCCGCATCTACATGAACACTTGCTGTTGTCATTCTTGTTTATTACAGCCATTCTAATGGGGCTATTGTAGTATCTCACTATAGTTTTAATTTCCCTGTCAGTAACAGCAAATGACATTGGACATCTTTTTTTTTAATTGGCCATTCATTTTTCTTTGTGAAATGTGTACTGAAGTCTTTTGCTCAGCTCTTAATTGACTTGCTTTTTTTTAATGACTTATGAGTTCTCTATCAGAAATAGAATTTGCAAATATGTTCTACTATTCTCTCAGTCTGTGGCCCGTTGTTTTTTTTTATTCTCTTAATGGCACTTTGGAGAGAAAAAGTTTGCATTTTTATGAAGTTGAACTTAGTGATCTTTTTCCCTTTCATGGATCATGCTTTGGGTGTCATATATAACAGATCTTTACTTAATCTGCTGTCACAAAAACTTTTATGCCATATTTCCTTCTAAAAGTATTACAGTTTTAGCTCTTGCATTTGGTTCTACGATATATTTTGAGTTGCTTTTTGTGCATGGGTCGAAGTGAATGTCAAAGTTCTCTCTTCTTGTTCCCCTCCCCTCTTTTCCTTCTCCTTCCTTGCTTTCTCCCCCCCCCCCCGGTCTCTTCCGGAACTGAACAGGCAGCTTTACAAGAGCCACCATTCTAACCAAACTGTGGGGGACTGGGAGGCAACAGGTAGAATGGAAGGAACCTCAGGTATTAACAACAGACTCCCATTGTTCTTACCTGAACTTCAGTGCTTTCCACAACTAATTGATTCTCAACTGGTTAATTTTATATTTCCAACCAATTTTATTGTTGTTTTTTGGGGAGATAATTTATTAACCCCTGTAGTGCCTGTGAGTCCCATTTTATTTTATAAAGGATTGTTCCTATTATTCCATCAAAATGGTGATTTTTAAACATTTCTTATAATGTAATACGTCAGTGAGGAAAACTGTGTAATAATGATAAGCAATAATAATATTATTGGTCAGTTATCTTCTGCTGGTGTGTCATAGCATTAAATCTTTTACTTTTTTGATCATCTTGTAAGGTAGATCATTTATTCTCATTTTACAAATGAGAAAACCGAGATAAATCAAGACAAAGTAACTTCCTTGAAGTTATACTGCTAGGAAATGATAGAGCCATTATCTGTCTTCAGCGTGTTCTGTTCTTAGTTCACTCAAGTAAGTTGTAAAAGAATTATGGGACAAGGTAGAGTAGAGTTATTTTGTTCCAAGTGCCAAAAAAGAAAAAAAAAAAAGAGTACTGATTCTTCTACCATTCTAACTTTTAAATTTCTGTAAGCCATAATTGTGAGGAGAAACTAAAAGATGTTAGTTTTAACAACATTTTAAAGGCTGAAAGTCATCAACTGGTCAGGGAAGTCACCAAACTTTGGGCGTAGGTCCTTAAAGCTATGGAATTTATCATGTTCATGCTGCACTTATTGCATTTAAGAAAGGTGTGTCAGTGTCTCTCCAAACTTCAGACGTACAGGTTTACCTACACAACCAAAACTAAATTATGCATGCTTAAAAACCAAACTTGAAAAACTTAAACTTCAGAATTCCAAATGAAGTTGGACTAGAATAATAGTTATTTTTATGTCAGATAATGTGTGGTATAAATTAGCAACGCAGCCTTGATTTGTTTTCTCAGGGTCATTGTGAATAATTTTTTTAGGCAACCCTCCTGCAGGGTGCAGGCAATGTCCTATGTCAAGACAAATTATCCTGGGCCAGCCCAGGAAGTGATACAGGAGGGTAGGCTTATCCTTTATTCTCTGACCTGTGCTCCTAGGCCTCCATCTTCCTCACACATTTAAAGAACATTCAGCATACTTGGAGGGCTAGACTATACACAGGAAGAATACACTTCCGAGGGCAACCAGAGAGTGCCTGTGGGAGGAAGGCTGAGGGAGAGGCCAAGTTCAGACATATCTATGAAAGCAGGAATAGAAATGCAAACTATGGCCAAATTAAAATCACCACACAATCCTTTACTGTGGAACTACTTGATTCGTTTTAACCATAAACATTGGATTGGTTTGCATGTAACATTAAGTTCTTTAATTTCATCTTCACCTTTGTCCACCCATTTAAAGGAGATGACCTTGCAGACAGACAATGTTCAATTTACTTTTTCCCTCCTCCTCATTCTAACCTTTCATGTTATTTAAATCTTGATGAGTTTTTCTTCTGTGGCCTTATTTTCTTACAATCTTGCCAAGTTTTGAGTTTGTATCCTCAGCCTATTTTAGTGTGTATGCACACCAAAAATGTCTATATATGCTCATTTCTGTGGACAAATATGGTGTGTTTATATACCACAAATAACTTTAGTTGATTATTACCATAATTTTATGAAATATGCATTGCAAGTATACAATCACATGGGAGTTTCACAAGTGCATTTATTCTTTCAGAAATACAACTAAAGATCACAGTAATACATAATTATTTTTAGTTTTGCAAATAATATTGAATGTGACCAACTAAATATAATGTATGACTTTTCATTGGATACAGGATTGAGAAAAATGCAGTTATAAATTGGAAATTTAAATGTGGATATGTATCATAGCATCATATCTATGTTAAATGTCCTGAGTTTCATAATTTTATTCTGTTTATGTGAAAGACTGCCCTTGTTCTTAGGAGATACATACTGAATTATTGAAGTGCTAAGCATTATGATGACTGCAACTAACTCACAACTGGTTCACAATAAAGAAAAGAAAGAACAATAAAGCAAATGTAGCAAAATACTCACAATTGATAAAGAGGATATGAGTGTTCATTGTGGTAATCTTGCAACTTTTGTGTAGTCTTGAAATTTTTCAAAATAAAAACGTTGGAGGAAAATAAATAATTGAAATGTAATGTATCATACACATGAATAGACAATTTTAGACTTGTTGCTTGAAAATTGTACTGCGATAAACCTCTTTGAAACATCTTTTTGTAAATAGAAATACATAGATAATTGAAACTTAAAATAAGATTTAGGTCAAATATTATTACCATGAACTTTACACAATTCAGTTGTGACATATTGCTTTACAGAGCAATTTTTTAAACAGCAATCAAATTTCACACACACAAAAATTTAAGGTAGAAAATCAAAAGTTTCAGCTAGTTGTACTAATAAGAAAGCTAAGGCTCAAAGATCATTTCTTACTGTAATTCATTAATATGTAGCATTGAAATATTTTTATTTGTTTTCATTTTAAAGAGGTTTACAAAATATTCTGCAATGTTTGGGGATACTTAATGTGAGAACTGTTACTTATACTCCAACTTTCATCCTTGCTGTTATTTGTTTTTAAATTTGAAAACTTTGAAAAATTATGAATATAGTTCAAATTAATATGGTTCCCCTCTCTGTGTGGGAGGATGTATAACTTCAATACAGACTCATTGAATGATGGGTGATACTTTAAAGGAAGACTAATAGGGTACCTGATAAATGACTGTCGGCCCCTGCTTTTTTCTGGCGATAATGGGCCTCTCCTTGTCTATGTTTCTGATATCACCTTTCTCTACCAGGTACTTGCCTGGGATAATAGAGTGTGATGAGGTTTTAGAATCAGATAGAATCCTAAACCACTTATTGCAATTCCTCAGGCTAATTCTGCAATGGGTCTGGATTCCTGAATGTGATAAGACCAGTTCACATTTGACTTCTCCTTATTCAAGACAATTAAGACAAAACCAGATTTTGACCCTCATTCTTAATTCATACATTTTCCATTACTACCTTAACACTTATGAAGACTTCAATAACCATTTTTTAAAAATAAAATATCTAGCTGGCTACTATGGCTCAGTTGGTTTGAGTGCCCTCCCATGTACCAAAGAGTCACAGGTTCAATCCCCAGTCAGGGCACATACAAGAATGCAACCAATCAATGTTTCTCTCTCCCTCTCTCTCTCTCTCTCTCTCTCTCTCTTTCTCTTTCTCTCAAAGCAAAGAGAAAATGTCCTCAGTGAAGATAAGAAAAATAAATAAATAAAATATCTAAGCTCTTTGTTACTACTATTATATTCTGAAAAATCTTAATAGAGATAGAAATTCTAACTAACTCCAAACGAGTGTCTAAATCACCATATGCTATGTGTCATATAGACAGATTTACAAATTCTTGTTTCTCCTTCTTCCTAAAAGCTTGTGATCTCAATATTTCTCAAACTTTAAAGACATACAGATCACCGAGCATCTTCTTGAAAATGCATATTATAATTTAAAAGATCTGGATTAGAGCATGCCACCCTGAATTTCTAACAACCTCCCAGGTTACAGTGATGTTGCTGGTCTACCAACCACACTTGGAATAGCAAAGGGGTCTAGCACAGGCAACACCACAGACAGAAGCCCAGAAACTCAGAGGTAAGGTTAAACCATATTTAAGTTAATATAATATATGAATAAATATATGATGGGTAATATGTAGTAATATATGAATTAATTAACAACTAGATGGAAAGTATGTGTGGAATCATATGGATAAACTAAATCAGAGCCCTTCATTTTACAGATAAGAAAATTATAGTTCAGAGAACTTTATAGACTCACTCAGCATTGTTGATATGCAGCCATAGACATGGTACCTGTGCCTGCCTTCATCTGTAATTTCAGGGAAGGATTTTCATATCTTTTACACACATGAGGATCAGCAGCATGATTATTTTTCAGGAGAGAACAAAAGGGAGCTATAAAGTCAGACCGAGGAGAGCAAGGAGATCTAGAATGAGAACATGCTGATTTGAAACAATGGATAAAAAGATCCGGTTCCAAAGCAGTTTTAAGTAATTCATTTCCTGAGCTAAGTTACACTAGTGCGGCCTTTTCCCACTAGTGTGGGAAGAACGAAGAGTGGAAATCAGGACACCTGAGTTCCAGCCTCGACTCCGCCACTGCAGCATTTTACTGCTGGGAGCTGGGCACCTTACTCAAATGTCGTGAAGCATTTTGTTTTTGTTTTTCGTCTGTTAAATGGAGATGAGAGTTGTTGCCCTATTACCTCATGCTGGTATTGTGAAAGAATAGATGCAGAACAAATGTGCAAAATTAAACGGAGCTCTACAAATGGATCATTGTTTTTACCATTATTATTAATATTTATGAGTAGTGTCCTTCCCTCTGTCATCATTGAGGAAACGGATCTTTGCTATCATCTTATTTCTCTCTTTTCTGAGCTCCTTGTTTCTCTCTTTTCTGAAACTTTTCCCAGCCAGTTTAGGTGTCCATCTGGGCTCAAGTTTTTATCCATCAGAGACAATCAGATGGACTCAGAAAATACAAATGTTGGCTTTGTGTCATGGTGTGCATAGCTTCCTCACTGGGACATGCGCAAAGTACTGACTTCCAACAAAGCCATCCAGGCCACTAAAAACCTCCCCTTCCTCTTGTGTTTTGCCCCCTCCAGGATCAGTTCTAATTCTCCCCTTGAATGCCTCCTGTTGGTGTGATTTTCCTCCTTTTTTTCTATGTATCCTTTTACAATCTGATAACACTTGCTGATATCAATGCTATTAATTGTCACTTACCTGTACAAATGTTAGTTAGCATGACCATTATTTTTTATTTCAGAAAAATAAAAATCAGAGTTGGAAGGGACTATATAAAGCTGCCAGTTTCAGTTTTCATAGTCCAAAATAGAAGTTAAGTCAATACGGCCACTAAACAGCATTTCTAGAAATCTTATGGTAAACCAGGCGTTTGTTTTGTAACTGCAACCTGATTCACTGGTGGAGTCTTTGAGATGATGTTCTCCCATACTAATTTGTATCCGCGTTAATTAAGTTCATTACTTACAAACATGACTGTCTTTTCTCTACATTTTGAAAACTCTACAGACAGGCATCATAGCACTCATACTATGTCATTGTTACAACATCATTGCCATCCCCGGCCAATTGAAATACAGCTTTATGATGACCACTGGAAACTGGTTGAGCACCGCCCTCCAGGGTCAAACTCTGGCCAAACAGTGGCCTGGACTGAGGACTGATTATTCTAAGATTAATAATAGTATCACTCAAAATAAATAGTGTGAACCTCTCAGTTTACAACATGAAGTCTGTGTTTGCTTTTATTAGTTTTATGACTGTGCTTCTTAAATTACTCCAGTTTTTTGATAGGCAATTAGGAGTCTTGCAAATTCTAAGCAAAGTCTAAAGTGTCCTTTTGCTTCTGTATTCTTGAATAGTCAACATCTCTATTCTTGTGCACATTTTAATGGTGTGATAACCTGTTGCCACCTTTAAGAATACATTTTTGATGCATTAAAAGTGGCATATCTTTATTAATACCTAAAGATGGATTTCCTCCATAATAATTTCCTTAAACCTAATTATTTTACTGAAAGTATGTTCTTAACAAATGACTTGCATAGTATCATCACATAAGTGCACTCACTGCATTAGAGATAGCCAACAGTTTGTGAGTAGAACAGTACATGGCCATGCTTAGTAATGTTTTGATGTGTGACTGCATTCACCGAAGATCTTAGTAAAATATTTCAAAAAGTAATAAAAATGCACTCAAAAAGAAAGATGTGTCCAAGTGTGTTTGGGATAATTTGGATTTGTTTTTCACGAAGGTTCATGTCTCCAAATCCTTTGTTTGCTCCCATTTTAAAACCTTAGCACTTACCGTTCTTTCAATGTCTAGACTTTTAACAGGATGAACTTCTCCCATTTTACTGTTTAAGGCCCCATGCCTGCCAAGTCCTCACCCACAAGGACACCTAAAACACGCACACATTAGCATCTGGGCGAGATTTAGCAACCCCCGTGGTGACACATTGCAAATGCTAGTGAAAGGAGAAAGGCTCCCTTTTGTGGTTTCCAAGCATCTACTCCAGTCTAAACACAGGCTGTTTCCTTTAAACCAACCTCAACAACCTTCCCACAACTGCTTCTGGCCATGAAACAGCCGCCACTTGCAGGGTGGGGAGAGCAAAAATGGAAACAATCTGTTTTGCCAGCACTTTCCCAGCGAATCTCTGCCTTGAGACCTTACTGCCACCACCACAGTCAGTATCTCCCCACACTCAGCGGAGGGGGAGGTGCTCATCTTCACTTAAACAACAGCAAAGCTACAGACACCCAGTCCCATTTTCTTGAATTGTGCGATGGTTTAAGTTAAAGTTTGAGAGCAGAGTCAATTTTTAAATTACAGAAACACAAAGTCCGTCATGTTCAACTTGCTCTCTTTCAAGAGGGCCTGTAAAGTGTGGTAAATTAAGAGAGAAACACCACTCAAGGGACTCAGGTTCAGAATGATAATTATGGTGCTGCTGGCCTAGACTTTTTTCAAGCATATGCCAGATGATTTCATAAGCCCCACTCAGCGGCTAAATAATCTTTTCATCTCACCTAGCTCTCCATTAGCTCTGTGCTAGAAGGCAGCACCTTTGCAGAGAGAGAGGGAGACACATGTTTCGGTACAGGAGTTTATGGTGGAAGACATTTGACAGGTGGATTGCTGATGCAGATAATCCGAAACAATGAATTTTTACAAAGTGAAATTAAACACTCTGTTTGTATTATATTACTGCCAATTTTTCTTCTTAGTTATAGTCTGCTTTTTTCATTTAGTTGATGGAAACATTGAAAGTAGTCTTCTTATATATAAAACAAGTGTCTCTTGTTAAATAGTAAAATACAGCACTCTGTTTCCCCACTTAAAATGGCCTTTCACAGGTTGTTTATCTATCTAATAACGCCTGGTTTTCTGCATTCTGTGTCATTACGTCAGGGTTATCAACAATTGAGTAATGTATGTTGTCCGTGGGGAAAAAGGTAAGCGGTTGTTTCTGAGACTTGAAAACAAATATGCATCAAGATTTTATCCTTGCCCCAGTCACATGGATTTGACAGTCAATTAGCTGATTTGACACAGAAAATATAAATCTCACCCAACCTCTTTTATTTGTTTATTTTTTGAATGCCATTTTAGTAGGTGTTCAGTGTAATGCACCCTGTTTATTAACTCTATTGTTTTTCAGTTATTTAATGTAATCTATCAATAATGGAGATCTAAATTGCCATCTTCATTTTAAACAATTAAATAATAATTTCATTGTTAAATTATTAATTAATAATAATAAATAACGGATAATAATAATTATTTTTTTTAAGTGAATGATTCAAAAAATTGTCCACAAAAGAGCAGGAACTGCCAGCTTGCCCGTAATGGTGTCAGTCTTCACGAAGGTTTTCCTCTGTCCCTCTCCCTAGGCCTACAGTGTGCCTCAACTCTGCTTCCCAGTACAGGAGAGCACTGGTATCTTTTTATAAGTAAAAAAGAAGCTCCCTTTCCTTCAGGAGTTTATATGCAACTGAGAGGCAACACTTTCTTTTATAGGAGAGAATGTGAGTTAAAGTGGATAGGGTAGTAGATCATGCGTAAGAGTTGAAAGCGTGGGAAGTAAGTCTGGCCATGGATAAGGGTAGAGAGCTTCCTGAAAAGGGTGGGTTAGTGCAGGGAAGTTAGAAATGGATGTGGGTTAATGGAGAAGAGTGGGAGGGGGCTTTTGCTGGCCATGATTCAGTCCATCAATCAGAGACAAAGTGTCATGCATGTTGACCACAAGCTCAAACATAGTCAGCCCTTAATTTATTTATATAGCATTTTGTAGTTTACAAATATTTTGCCTACATTTTCTCTTTTACTTTTCACCGTGGTTGTATGATACAGGTAGAAGGGGTGTTACTGATCCCCACATGGCAAAGAAAAAATTGGAGGACTACAGAAGTTTGGGGCCCATCTTGAGTTTCACACGGTGAGAAAGCGACAGAGCTAGAATCAAATATTTTGTCATCCGACTCAGCATTCTCTCCAACAGTGTGTATGCCTGCCCTCTGAAGGTGCCAAAATCTCTACCAGGTTCCCAGAGGAGACTTTTTCCTTCTTGGGCAGGACCTTTCATTAGGGACCTATGAAAGCACTGTTCAGCTGGACACTCACTGAGTTTTGGGTCCACCTTGAGGAATGCCTCACCACAAAATTTCCTCTGTGTTGCTTTACTGGAACAGAGTAGCTCTTGATCCAGGACCCCGTTGGGAATATCAGAAATCTTCAGTGCCAGGTACAAAATCTGTTTGTGTGCCCTCCGTGTCTATCTTTGCAGCAGGCAAACTTGGTGTACAGCGTCTTCTTTCTGGGCCTGACTTCACATTTCCAACCCCAGAAGCACTTTCCAGTCTCTTCAGCTTATATTTTCTACCTACTTAAATCTCAGTCCAGCTTAGATCACACCTTCATGCATATTCTAAGAAAAAAGGTATCACTTGTTTGAAAACTTCTCAAATACCTACTGTCTTTTCACTTATTTACCTATTAGTCAGTCTTCTTGTACAACAAGAAGAGATTCTCATGTTTCCTTTACATTCTCCACAGCAGGGAGCCCAAGAACATTTAACAAACAGTTCTCGACTGGTGGATTTTGATCTCTGCTTCTACCTCAACAAAATGAAATAATATGGTTATACTATCCGAGTTTCATAATCAAATTGTTTCATAATAAAAATGACCATCAGCAAATAAGATTTATCATCACAAATTTAACAGGATTTTGTGTATATGAAAGTTTCCTCTATTTAAAGCCTTTGCTTTATTTTGTTTTTACATTTTTAGAAAGTGGCATTATTTATTTCTCTTCAGTTAACCACATAAAATCACAGCTAATCCGTTTTGATCTCAAAAAGAGATGAACAGCCATAGCTATTCCACTGTTTTTACCAATCTGATTGAAATTACAGTTGACCTTTAAAAACATGGGTTTGAACTGTGCAAGTCCACTTACATGTGGATTTTTAAAAATAAATACATACAATGCCATAAATGCATTTTCTCTTCTTTATGATTTTCTTAATAACATTTATTTCTCTAAGTTACTTTATTGTAAGTATACATTATACAATGCACAAACATACAAAACATGTGTTAATTGACTATGTTATTGGTAAGTCTTCTGGTCAACACTAAGCTATTAGTAGTTAAGTTTTGGGGGAGTTGAAAGATATAAATGGATTTTCAACTGCTTGGGAAGGGAGTCAGCATCCTCAACTTCTGCGTCATTCAAGAACCCACTGCATTAATTTCCTAATTCATTTGCGGTGAAAAAAATCTGAATCTATAATACAGATTCTAAAGAACTAAAGGAGATGTTTTGTGCACCTGAGGGAAGCCTTAGCACTGTATAAATTAGTCTTACCCTTCTATAATCTTTCTGGGAGTTACATATACGCAGGCCAATTGAATCATAAAATGAAACCTAAAATCATTCATGTCACAGAGACTATGGAATGAATATTATGTTAGGACCACCTACTCCTTTCATTAATCTATTGCTGGGGTAAACAGTTTTATTACCCTTTTCCCCTAGCATTTGTGCATGGTGATAGCTAGTTCTAAATGTTTTACTAAAGTTAGATATTAGATTGCAATTCTTTATAATGAAATTTCATTCATCACTGAGCCAGTGTTAAATTCCTAGTGTTCCATGTGCTATTTTAAGCTTGGGTAAAATTTCTGCTGTCTATATTAGTTTCAGTGAATGAACAAACCACAAGTCTGTACTTTTCTACCATATTATTTTAAGCGTAATGTTATTAGAAGCTATTGTGCTCGGAGACAAAGGCAATCATGTTCCACAGCCAATTCAGAAGGCAATGGGAAATTGAGAAAGTAGTTTAATAAACAGATGCTTCCTTTGCCTTTTTAAAGAAAATCAGATTTATTTGAGCAGCTTTCTCCATATAATATGATCTACATGTCTAAAAGGCAATCATGGTCCCGGTTTATTCTCTCAGATGAAATCATGACTACTCCAGGAAGATCCCCCACTCGCCCCTGTCATCATTCTGATTGGCAGAGTTTCACTGAAAAGTGATAGGGAATAAAATTCCACAAGTGCTTAAGGTTAAGAAGAAAAGCAGCCAAAGTTTTAAGTAGCTCTCTTGATTTCTTAGAATCTTTACAAGAGCAAACTACAGGGGGCAGCAAATATTAACAGGCTCCTAGGAACATGCTGAACCTTGGAATTAGCAAATTTGGGGCCGCTCAACTTCTGTCTGGTGGAAATGTCCAACTTTAACATGAAACATATCATTCCTGCATCGCTTTAGTTTCAAGATACGTAAGAGTTAAATCTATGAGGCTTTTCTCATCCATCTTTACACAATAAGCTGAAGTCCGGAGGTGTCTGTCACATTTCACAGTATTCTTTGTCTTCCTTAAATTCTGCAATCAGGTGTGATGTGCTGAAGTGACATGGATGAAACACCTTGGGATCATCTGAGCAGTAAAGTGAGGGCAGCGGCACAGAAACTGCACGCGTAGGCGGTGGCGGAGTGCCACAAAGGGCCCTTTGTTCCCTCGGCCCTTGGACTTTGCTGGTATATCTCCCACACTGTTTGCATGTTTCATTATCTGAGAGAGTTTTCAAATACTTGGTGTGTTTAAAATCAAACACACTATCACTGACTTCCCCAAATAAAACTCAGTCTGTTTTCATAAGGACAGAGAAAGTGAGTACAGATTACCCACTAATAGTGTTGAACTTGACTTACACTTTTATTTTGAGGACCAAAGAGAGAGAGAATGCCAGACCCTCATTGAAGCGCTTTGATGTTATCCTGTTTCTGCTTAGAAAATAATATCTCATAGAGGCTCGATGTGGACTCGTCTCCCTTTTCTGGGAAAACCTGAAGGATGCATGGCCATTCTTTCATTTACCTCAAACTCTACGTTTTAAAATATCAACAGCTACCAGGAGGGTTGCAAAGTTCTTTAATTGTTGACAAATAGAGCTATTGACATAGAGTAATGGCACTACAGAAGACTTAAAGACCTAAGCCAAATCTGCGTCCAACATAAACATCGAAAAGGTAAAGCTTGTGACAACTTACATGCAAGATCACAGCCCTAAACTGGAGTGAGAAGTGAGGGGACTGGAGTCCTGTTTTGGTTTTGCTGCATCAGATCTACTGTGATCTCTGGCTTTGTGTCTTATTGTCTATCACTGCCAGTTGGTGCTGTCTCCTATCTACAGTTCTTCATTTGATTCGATCCTGTGTTTCTTTTTCTCGTAGTGAAGTATTACAAACAACAGCAAGGGACAGGAAATAGCATAAAAATGCCCATGAATCCATCAGCCCAGAGCAAATAAATGCCAATTTGCCATATTATCCTCAAACTTTTTTCTATATCAAATAGCTTTTTACACATGTTATTGGAATACAACATATACATTCAGAAAAGTAGACATTTAGTAAGTGGACAGTTCAATGATTTTTTCATAAACTGAAAACACCTGTACAACTAGAACCCAGATCAAGAAAGGAGACATTTAGTCAGCACGGGAGAAGGCCCGCCCTGCTGCCCTCGCAGACTCTGGGTCCCCACCTCCATCACCACGGGGGGATCTGTGGTCCTGCCACTACTGACCCAGATACATGGACTTTGCCCATTTGGTTTTGTTTTTGTTTTTTTGTATAAGTCACACGCTATGTACTCTATGGTTTCTGGTTTCATTTTCTGAACTACATGGATAAGCAAATGAAATCTGCGAGGTCCATTCATTTAGCTGCATGTATTAGCTATAGACCCTCTATTCTTAGTGGGGCATGGTATCCCATCACCTGCATATCTCCTGAATTATTTTACAAAATAAAGTGTTAGGAATACAAGATACAATATGCTATCCTTTCTGACTATTGGTTTTTACTTAGTCTATATAAGTAGATGTATCTGTGAATGATATTACAAAACTGTTTTCTGTGCTTTGAATTTTACATCAGTAGAATCTTACTATTCATATTATTTTCCAACTTGATTTCCTTCCCTCAATATTATGCTAAAAATATGTTTTCCATTCTTATATGTGTATGCTTAGTCCATTTTCACTTCTTGATAATGGCCCACTGTGTGTACTACATTTTAAAATTTGTATCCTGTCAATGAACACTTAGGTTATGCATCGTGCATCCCTAGAAGTGTAATATCTGGTCAGACAGAGAGTGTGTCTAACTTCACCTTCACTGCAAAGCACCAAATTGCTCTCAAAACAGGTGTAGCAGAAAACTTTAACAGATCCCACTGCACACACATCACCACTTGGAATTATCAGATTTATGTATGTTTGCTGGTTTCTTACTGTTTTTTGCCAGTTTTCTGGGGGTGGAATGGAATATCTCTGATGGATGGTAATGTTGAGTGTTATGGGCATTTCTTGTTCATTTCATTTTCTATTAGTCCACAAGTCTTTGTCCCACCCCCATCCCCGCCCACACTCTTCCTTCCCCCAATTCAGCTTCCTGCTCCACTTTCCCTGCAGATTTCACAGATGGCAATACAGATTTTTATCTCCTTCCCTTTCCTGTAATTAACAAAAGGGGATGGCAGTCCAGTACAAAGCTAATTCATCCAAAGCTTTCCTGTCCTCCTACTCTATGTATCATGTCCCTCCTCACTGCAGTTGAACTCTACTATTCCACTGAAGTGGACATCAAGAGTATCAATGACATTAATTGCTATGACTCACTTTATTGTCCTCAAATTACTTCAATTCTATGACCCTTGTGCCTCTACCTCATTGTATACTCTTTTCTCATTTATTAAATGATCTGTGGCTTTTAATTTTTCTGCATCTTTGCATAACTATTACCTGGTAAGAGTACCCCCTCCTCTCAATCTCAGAACTAGTATGTATAGCCAATAATATACTTACACACACACACACACACACACACACACTCAACCATTGTATTATGATTCCAATTAACTGCAAGAGGTTCTGAAGGATATGCATTTCTGCATCCCCAGTGCCTAACACAGAGTCTTGGCAAATGTTTGTGGAATTAATCAAGAAATTGGGTGAACATTTCCCTGGGTTCCCTTCCAGCTCTAACCCACCAGTTCAGAGTTTGCAGTAATAAAAATGGGACACTTTCTTCCTCTCTGCCTTCTCTATGCATTTGCAAAAATTGTTTTCTCTTGCTGGAGAAGTCTTTTCCCAGAAACCAATGGGTTCTACACTGTTCTGAACAACATTTCTGTCCTAAGCTGAGAAAGAACAGCCTGGATGGGGGAGTCAGTCACACTGAACCTCACTCACTCTGGGCTGTGGACAGCAGAGGAGGAGATGATCCTCATTGTGGAATTCCATTCAGTCCCTCTCATTCCTCAAGCCCCATACACTGAGAAAAGTAGGAGGTGAGGGAAAGGAAAGGGGAGAGTATGAAAAAAGCAAGAGGTCACAAGACGGTGTTAAGAAAGTAAAGATAATCACCAGGATGTTACCCCACACAGAAGAATGGGTATAAAATTAATTCCACAGGACACACACACTTTTATTCAGATCACCTAAATCTGTCTACCAGCAAGACTACTGGATCCCAAGGTGGTTTCAGACAGTGATGTTCTTTTGCTTCAAGTGATTTCAAGGACTTTGTGACTGACGATTGCTAATAAATGTTTTTGGGGCCTCACTTCTGGTAAAGGGCACCATCCACACAGGACTGGGCCCGACCTTGCCCTGAAAATGTGTGAGTAGATCCTGCTTCTTTTGCCACACGTAAACAGCAGGGGCATAGAATCCAGGCCATTGTGTGGCTTAGCTATTAAGAAGAAATCACTGTTTTCTAGGACCATAACTTGCTACTTTTAAATTGTATGCAACTAACTCATGCATATAAGAAATGGCTTCTATATGTATTAGCATTGTCTTTTAAAGATCTCACTTCTCCATGTGTGTTAAAGAATGCTTACCTAAAAAAACATGTTAGATTGATTCAAAGCAGAGAGGTTCTAAGAGAGGCATATAGCACCCTGTCTGTCCAAATACAAGGGCTAATTGATTTCCGAAAGACCCTGATCCTTATTTTAAAGTAATAAATTTCACTTCAGCAAAACCTATGATTTAGTTCCACTTTAAAATGATAAACTTCACCCCATCAGTAATCTTCAAAAACTGTTGAACCTGGTCTGTGAATGAAAAGCCCTCTTTTTCTTCATCGAGATGGGCAGCTGTCTGTCGAACGTGACCCCTCGCTACGCCATGTGAACCTGCTTTCACAATGAAATGACAGATGAAAATAGGCAATTACAGTCACACCTTGCCTCCTACAATTCCTGGAAAAACTGCTGGGCTATTTAAATAGCAGATAGATTATGTGCTTGCCTACAGTGGTATGGAAGGTAGGATTCTCTTACAGAAAAGTCAAATGTAGCACAAAACAGAAATGAAGATAGCTCTAGGAACAGAGATGTTTAAGGTCATTTGGAAATGGCTACCTAATAAGAACATGAAAATAAAGATCTTTCCAAACAAAGGTCCAAGCTACCCTTTGTTTAATACACATTTTTAAAACCACACTGCCACGCTGATTTGACCCTGATCCAAGAGATTAATTCCACCCAGAGACAGCTGTGTCATCTGTGAGTCTCCGAGTAGAGGTGAAGGAAAGCATTATGAGCTTCGTTGACAAAATCTCTGCCAAAGACCAGTGACTTCTTAGATTTAGACAAATACGAATGTGAAATGGAAAAAAGTAAGGCCTCTAACTCCCTCACATATGACACCTGGAAAAGGAGCAGGTTCCTCATCTATCTAGGTAATGTTGCTCTTCTTTATGTTCCATTCTTAATCCATTTCATCTGAAATGCTATGCAAGTCTTTTGTTGTTGCCCTTGATAAACGGCATAAATGCCAAGATAGATATTTACATATTTTATAGGAATATTTTGTGGAATGTATTTATTTTGAACATGTATCCAATTTATTTTCTATTTTTATATATATTTTATTGATTATGCTATTACAGTTGTTCCATTTTATTTCTCCCCTTTATCCATCCCCCTCTGCCCTGCAACCCCCTCCTTAGTTCATGTCCATGGGTTGTACACATAATTTCTTTGGTTTCTCTTTTTCCTATACTATTCTTAACCTCCCCTTGTCTATTTTCTACCTACCAGTTATGCTTTTAATTCCCTGTATTTTTACCCCCATCCACCCTTTTCTCCCTCCCCACTGATAATCCTCCATGTGATCTCCATTTCTTTGATTCTGTTCCTATTCTAGTTGTTACCTTAGCTCATTTTTGTTTTTTAGGTTCAGTCTTTTATAGTTGTGAGTTTGTTGTCATTTTACTGTTCATAGTTTTGATCTTCTTTTTTCTTAGATAAGTCCCTTTAACATTTCATATAATAAGGGCTTGGTGATAATGAACCCCTTTCCCTTGACCATATCTGGAAAGTACTTTATCTGCCCTTCCATTCTAAATGATAGCTTTGCTGGATAGAGTAATCTTGGATGTAGGTCCTCAACTTTAATGACTTCAAATACTTCTTTCCAGCCCTTTCTTGCCTGTAAGGTTTCTTTTGAGAAATTAGTTGATAGTCTTATGGACAATCCTTTGTAGGTAACTCTCTCCTTTTTTCCTGCTGCTTTTGAGATTCTCTCTTTATCCTTAATCTTGGGTACTTAATGATGATGTGCCTTGGTGTGTGCTTCCTTGGGTCCAATTTCTTTGGGACTCTCTGTGCTTCCTGGACTTCCTGGAAGTCTATTTCCTTTGCCAGAATGGGGAAGTTTTCCTTCATTATTTGTTCAAATAAATTTTCAAGATCTTGCTCTTCCTCTTCTCTTTCTGGCATCCCTATGATTCAGATATTGAAACATTTAAAGTTGTCCCAGAGGTTCATCAGCTTCTCCTCACTTTTTTGAATTCTTGTTTCTTCATTCTGTTCCAGTTGGATGTTTATTTCTTCCTTTTGTTCCAAATCGTTTGAGTCCCAGTTTCCTTCCCTTCACTGTTGTTTCCCTGTATGTTTTTCTTTATTTCACTTTGTATAGCTTTCATTGCTTCCTTCATTTTGCAACCAAACTCAGCCATTTCTCTGAGCATCCTCATTGCCAGTGTTTTGAACTCTGCCTCTGATAGGCTGGCTATCTCCTTGTCATTTAGATCTGTGTCTGGAGCTTTGATCTGTTCTTTCATTTGGGCCATATTTCTTTGTCTCAGTGCCCCAGTTATGTTGTAAGGGGTGGAGCCTTAGGTATTTGACAGGATTGGGCAACCCATGTAGATGGCTTGTGGCCCTGTATGTGAGGGAGGGGTCCAAGAGGGAACAACGATGGTTGTTTGGCTCTAGCTGGCTTTCAGTCACTTCCTCTGCTACCCACAAGCCAATTGGACCCTCCTGGTGCTGATTCCCAGGTGAATGGATTTGTATATATTCTAGCACCCGTGGGTCTCTCCAACAAACTCTGCTGCATGGCTGGGTATTTCTCCCACTGCCACAACCCCCCACAGCTTTTTACAGCCAGAGTTTTTGAGAGTTATTTCCCCATGCTGGAACCCTGGGTTTCATGATCTGTCTTACTCCCCAGTTGTTCCTCCCCATTTGTCCACACACAAATGTGCGACCACCAGTTGCTGCCTTACCCAGTCCTCCAGCTGCCACCTTGCCATACGTCCTCTCCACCCTGACTCTCTGTCTCTGCCCCTCCTGCTGGTCTGGATGAATATTTCTTCTTTAACTCCTTGGTTGTCAGACTTCCAAACAGTTTGATTTTCTGGCAGTTCTGGTTGTTTTTTTGTTTTTAATATTGTTGTTGTCCTTCTTTTAGCTGTGTGAGGAAGCAAAGTATATCTATCTATGCCTCCACCTTGGCTAGAACTATATTCAATTTAAATATAGGCATTGAATTAGGCTGGGTGACCCTATTTTAATATATAATTTGCTCATTCATTCATTTATTAATTCAACATCTATCATATTGCCTATTGTGTACCAGGAAATTGTTTGAAGCTAGAAATTCAGAGTCGAACAAGACAAATGCATTATGTAATGTAATCTCTCCCCCGCCCCCAACACTGTCTTTCTCACTCTCTCTCCTTCTCTCTCTAGTTTTATTTACTATCTCATCATCGTCAGCACCTAGACGCCCACGCCGCAGTCCAGGAAACCATCTTGACTGTAGCTCTTTCCCCCTCTTCATCCCACTAACATACAGTCTTCGGTCCACGTGCTTTTGGGTTTCTGCCTGGAATACAACAATAGCAAGGACACAGATTTAATGATAAATGGGCAGTGGATCCACCTCTTTCTTATCTGGAGCACAACTAATTGTTTGCATTCAATATTACAATTGACATTCACCATGATCCTATGAAGAAAGGATATTATGACCTCCATTGTGGAGATCAGAAAACTAAGGCTCAGGGGTATTGCATGAGCTATTCCAAGCTTTCAAGTTAGTAAACAGAAAAGCCTGGATTTTAATCAAAGGCAATTTGACTTCCTAGTCTGTGTTCTCTCCACTTGGCTGCACTGTTTTGCATCCACCCTGATATTCCCTGATTGTGCTTCTCACTCATGGCAGTTCCCAGTAGAGGCTCCTTCATACACACCATTAGCTCATCTCTCGGAGGTGATATTTTATATCTAAGGTGAGGCACCACAGTTAGAAGCAACCATTAAAAAAAGGGAAACCTCAAGGTGAAGCACTTAATCTTACAAGAGTGGACTGTTAGATTGTAGTTGGCGCAGGTGGGAAAAACCCTTTAACCAAAGCCCCTCTTGTAAATGTCGCTGCTGTTTCCCAGTGGGTGAGATGAGATCCTGTTTTTCATCTTTTTTGTTTCTTTGTCTGAAACCTCTTTGCAACTAGAACAGTATTATTTTATGTTACTTTTTTAGTAATGACAGTGCCATGAAAGCGTATCTACCTTCAGTTTAGTCTTCAGATGACACTTATGGGACCGTGTCTGGGATACAATTTCAAGTGTCCAAATGATATCACCCAAAAATTACATAATAAATGTAAAAGCACTTTGGAAATGATAAATGGCCATGTAAATGAAAGGTGTTATTATGTTGGTGGGTAAACATAGCCTTTCATGTGGTATTTGATGAGCAGTCTTTTTTAAAAAGCAAAACAACCTAACTAATGTGACTTGATTATTCTATGAAATAATGAGTAGCATAATTATTCTTCCTTTTAAAATTTCACATTGAAAAATGGAACCATTTTGCTTTCAGTCCCAGTCTGTGAGGACACACAGAATGTGTTACATGTTCAGTGCACTCAAACCTGTGGTTTTCTAGGAATTAAGTTCCAGTGTGAAAAAAAATGAAACTTGAGATTGAAAGGCTGATACACTATGTTTGCAATTTGTTGTCATACATTGTTGAAATCAGCAGTGGCAATACCATAAAAGATGGATTCTTTTTTATGTGTATTCTGAATCTTTAAATGGTAGTTGTGAAAGAGAGTGAGGTATCAGCCATTAAAAAGTCTTAAAGAGATAGTTTTGTTTTCTACAAGTGTAGATTTCATAACAGCTCCCTTTGAAGTAAAACTCTCATCTTTTTGTAACAGGAATAGGTTCTGAAGAAACAAAGCTTCACGAGGTTCGGATGGGCTATAAAAAATGTAATCTCCTACAGGAGAGACATGATTTATAAGGCAACGTATTTTTTATGACGCATCAATGTTTGCAACAGACCAGGCCAGTTAAGTAAGAAGCTCAGCTTTAAAAGGAAAGAGCCGTGACATAACTTTCCTTTACAGGTGTCATTTGGCTTAAAACAACCTTTGCTAACCCACTAACGGAGTCATTTCAAATGCGTGCAGGTGGGGTTTGTGTAACAAACGTGTGCTTCTTCCATCTAGGTGCCTGAGTCAGTACCTCTCTGCCAAAACGTGTCTTTATAGTTGAATGTATTTTAATAACAAACTTACAGGAACAGCGCAGAACACAGACAACATCAAAAACATACTTACATGTATGAGACAACTCAGAAAAGTATAGTGAATGGGTAGAATCTACTGTATGATAAAAATGCTACAAATACCATGTAGTTGCCATCACCAAGAAATGTACTTGTTTTAAAAAAATCCAGGTGCTGGCATTAGCCAGAATAATTTAACAGGCTCATTAATATTGTTACAAAGTTGAACTGCTTGAAACTTGTTCACTGAAACACCTTGACTTATATTAATGCTTTATGTCCCTGCATTTATATTTAAAAAAATTCACACATCAATGAAAGTGTAAAAACATCTAATACCTGACTTCTGTCCCCTATTTTCTACTTGCAGTCATATACTTAGGTACCTTTTGACCCCATGGGGAAAAAAATCTAACATTCCAAACTACCAATAACAGGAAGAAGAGAATTTTTTTTAAATAATGAAATGTTTCCCATCATAGTAGATTCTTAAGCACGTTCTCCAAGTATGTGGCCTGCTAGCTGGATGCCTTTTGGCATAATTGTACCACATGTGGCATGGATAGCACACAGGTTGGCGTCTTCGAAAACGCCAACGAAATAGGCTTGACTTGCCCCCTGCAAAGCACCAATAGCTGCACTCTGGAAGCGCAGGTCTGTTTTGAAGTCCGGAGCAGTTCCTCACACCAGATGCTGGAAGGGAAATTTGCGAATCAGAAGTTCAGTAGACTGCTGATAACATCTAATCTCACGAAGCTCCACAGTACCAGGCCTATAACAATGAGGTTTCTTCACCCCTCCAGTAGAGGGCACACTCTTGCCAGCAGCTTTGGTAGCCAGTTGTTTCCTCGGTGCTTTACCACCCATAGATTTGCCATTTGTGGGCAATCTGCTTTGTACGAGCCACAGTAGAGGGACCTCCTTACTACCCGCCTTCTCCTTCGTCTGAAGCACAGCGAGCTGGAGGAGGTGCTGGCGTGAGAGAGTGACAGCGGCTGTGAACACTGTCCAAATGGTTTTTGATGAAATAGGCATAAAATGATATGTGCATGTCTGTTTAACAGTGGTCTTTAACCAGTCTGGGGGGCCTTAACAATGCTAGATTTCTGCCATCAGATACTTTACAAAGAAGCAACAGAGTATAATGGTTAATAGCATGGGTTGTGGGGGGTCAGACAAACCTGGGTGTGAAAGCCACTTCTCCTATATATATGCTAGATTGTTATGACCTTGGGTTAGTCACTTAACATTTTTGCACCTCTGTTACCTTACATGTAAACTGGAGATAATAAAGCCACCTCAGAAGATGATTTAGTGGATTAAGTAATATTACGCACTTTAAATGTTTAAACTGGTATCTAGTGCATAGTAAGTAATCAGTGAAGGCTTGATATCAATTTTTAGGCATTACAAAGCATTGATTAACTACTACACAGCAGATAATATAGTCAACATACAGGTGTAGTTTGTGTGTGTGTATCTTCAACTAATGCAGCACATGACCTCTGCATTATATGAAAATATATAATGAGAGTTTTTAAGCAGTTTCTAACCACCAGCACATCAGCAAACCACAAACACTCTTGCATGGCGCAGAGTTTGTTTACTTGGCAAAATGCAGATAACGCAGCTGCCTTACGTGACAGTCAAACGGTGCTCTACAGTGCTGACTGCACAGTAAGTGGGACTCTGGGGCAATCTTTCCTTAGAATGTGACATCATTTCAAAAGTTGAATTGGTTGAATCATTTTAAACAAGTTTTAAATAAGTTTCTATAGTTATTTAAGAAAGCTTGGGCAATTTGGCCAATGCCCCCACTCTTCCTGCTTAAATTTAACTAATTAGAACTTAAAAAGAAAAGGGCTATAAAATCATTAATTTTAAAATTCATAACATCTATCTTGTAGTGTGACTCTCTAGGTCAAAATATATGTCCTGGAACATAACAACCATATGCTATAAAACATCATTGCTCTAACAGTATGAGCCTATAGGATGTCTTCATTCTGCCCACAGACATTAGCATTATAAAGGGGTTCCCTAAGGCAATTGCATAGTGAAATACCATTACGCATATCTTTCCATGTGTAGTTATGGCTGTGTCTATATAGCACTGAACATCTGTATGAAAATCAAAGAGTTCAATCAACTCTCCAGATGTCCCCAGATATCAATGTGTTTGGCTTATGGACAAAACAGCTGGACTTTGGCTTTTCATTTCATTTTCTTCCAGATGTTAGTCTCTTGTAGACACAACTTCTTTTGGAGTTCTTTCCTACCACACACCTGGGATTATAACTGAATCACTGAAAAACAAAAAAGGTTTACTATAAAAATATGTTCCCCCTGTGTTGAAGGAGGACATAAGCCAAAGGTCTGCTAGATCATACATCAGTGTCAGTAATGAAGAACTTAAGGGGAGAAAAAGAATGCAGATGATGAAGCTGCTTTAATACATGAAATAAAATGTGTCAAGAAAAATAAGGAAATTAAAGAAAAATAAAACTCTTCATGTTTTTATTTATAGGAAGCATGTGGTCTGATATTGGTAAGTTCAGGATTTCTACAGACTGAGTCAATGTCGTATACTGGAAAGACACAGGATGGGCATCAGGAAACCTTGAACATGAGTTCAGATTCTGTCCTTGACTTGCAACATTGAGATCCTTGCTTTCCTCTAAGGTGACCAAGCACTCCAGTGTGTTTGGGACTCCCCAGGTTTTAGCACTAAAAGCCCTATGCCTGGGAAACTCTGCAGTCCCAGACAAATGGATGCTTGGTTCTCATAATCCTTATCCCTAAAATGAGGGTAATAGTAACTTCTTTAGAGAACTGTAGTGTGGACTGGTGAATAAGTAAATAAAGCATCTAGCCATCAAGAAGTAGAGGGTCCCCAAATGGGAACCATTACCATCACTATAAATCTCATCCACATTTCCTATTCTGTTTCCTCTCAGAGCACAGGCTTTTCTGTTTCTATTTTATTTATCACAGTCAATACTTCAAGTGCAATATGATAGTCACTCTAATTGACCCCATTTCATTTGCAAAAGCACTTTAATTCTACAATGTGTTCTCCATCATTGATTCAATGGTTGCGAACTTAACATCGTACTCACTGGAATCCAAGAGATAAATTTTTGTTTCATTCATGCAGACCTGAAATGCTATTATAATTCCAGTGTACATTGTGGAAACCCCAGTGTCCACAGAGAACCTGATGTACAGTGAACCCTCAACAGATACTTGTTCAAAGAAATGATGCATGAAAGAAAAATGAAACATATATAGGTTGAGCTATAGCAAACAAGAAGAGTGAACTTTATTAAAGTGTGACCATTCTCTGTAGAGACTCATCATTTCTCTCGTGCATTTCACTTTACTTCATAAACATTACTGTCTTTCAGGAATCAAACAGGCATATTTCCATTCCAGAACCTTTAATATGCCAAATGATCTTTACCAACTAGTCTGCTCCCTCCCACTCCCAAACCCCATATTATTCTCTGGTTGCTCCCCTGCTATGTTGTAACATCCACAGACCAGTCTCTAGACTCATCAGTTGGTCCATCTCCAAACTCAAAGAACCTCCTCTTGAATCTTTCAGATTCTCCTCTTCAACTTACCCTGCTCTCTGGGTTACTTATTTCCTGTGTCTTCTACTTCAACTAAGCCCAGCCCCTGCTTCCCGCCTTCCCAAAGCTGCATTCTCAGAGGCTTGACATCAATAACAACAGGCAATCAGGCCACATCTTTTTTCTTATCTGTCTTGCAACTCAGGACCTAGTTTCCCAGGAAGCCTTTCCTTGTGCCTCTCACCCAATGACTAACCTACCACGTCATCCCAGCCATACACTTGGAGTGCAGGCTGCCAGAATCAAAGAGAGGTGGCCTATACATAACAACTCTGCCACTTACTGTTGCATGATGTGAAATGAGGGTGTCCACTTCTCTAAGCCTTGATTGCTCCTTTGATGAAAGGAGAATAAGAATTGTACTTGTGATAAAGTTGGAATGATAATTATGGAAATTAACAGAGGTAAAATAAATAAAGCTTGGGAACAGCAGACCATTCACTCACTCCCATTCATCCTAGAATTCCTATCATTTATAAGATTACCTACTTCTCTTTCTTAAAATCCTGTAGCAGAAAATAATTGACTGTCTATCCCCAAGTACCTTGGCTGCCATTGGTAGGCTCCTGACAGTCGTCACTGGACTGACTCTGGTCTACAGGCCATAGAGCCCCGATCTGTTAGGAAAGAAGGTTTGTATTGGGGACGCACTTAGAAGACTGAAATGGTGCATTCTCCAAGTTACTTTAAAAGTGGAAATACAAGATCCAAATGAAAGAACATTTTCAGTGGGGGATTTTCAAAACCGCAGGGAGAAAGCTTACACTCCCTGTGCACCTGACCTCTCACCTCCCCACTTCTCTTCCTTCTACTTTCAAGCAGTGAACAATCAACATGTCAGAGTTCATTTAGATCCAAACCCAATTAAGTCTGACCTTAAGAATAGTTACTCATAGCTGCCAGCAGGTGTGTGCTTGAAAAAAATCATCATCCGTGCCCTTTGTCCAATTTTTAAATCGCCCAGGTTTATGGTCCTGACTGATTAAGCCTAGAAACACCACCCATGGAGTCTCAAAGGGGAAGCGCTGCTGTTTAAGTGTCCAGGCATTTGTACTGGCAAGCATTTTATGAAGCCATTTTTCTCCATTGTTTCTGCATGGGATGAATGAGAGTTGAAAATTTTCTTTTGCTGTTGTCTAAATCCTCACACTAGCTGCTAGACCATGGGTAACGACATTACTTAACCACTGTGTCCCTTGGTTTCATCATCTGTAAAGTGCTCACAGGGTGGTTGCCAGAATTAGAATTAATGTATGAAATTTAAGTGGCTTGATACCTGATACACAGCACGTGCTCAAATAGTGGTATTCATGATTAATAATCAGTATAATTAAAGCATTATCAGGAATGTCAAATGTCCAGTCATTTTTCACTGTGGGAGAAAACCATGCATGTGTGTGTGTTTGTGTTCAGTTCTCACATGCATCTTTCATTGACTGTGTCCATAATTTTAGATTGGCTTCAGAAGTCATGCTTAAAAACATCTTAATTACTGTTTCTACCAATTCTTGCAGCATGGGTTTTGTTGTGTAAGGAAGGAGAAAGTTACTAAAATATGGTTACCTATAAAGATTCCGGTAGGTGCTTTTCATATACGGTATTTTCTTATTTATTTCTCAAAATGTATTTGTAGTGTAGTATTATGTCTATTTTACAGAGGAAACAGGCACAGATGTAATTAAGAGCCCAGATCCAAACCAGGTCTGAATAACTCTCAATCACTTTCCATGTTAGGAGGTAGGGCAGAAGATCTGGTTTCTGGTCCCAACTTTCCCCCTAAATAAGTGTGCCCTTCAACAGATTACCTCACTATTCTGACCTACAGTTTTTAATCACTAGAACAAAGAGGTTGAATGCGACCATTTTCAAGATCCTTTTTCAGAATTACAAGTTTAAGAAGAGAGACTGTAAAATAACAAGGAGAAATACGATGAAGCGGCCACCTGTCTCCTTTTAGTCAATGAGTTAATAATATTTCTTCAAGTATTCATTCATCCTTCCTGAAACTAGGAAGAGAAGAAGGAAAAAATAGAAGAAACTGTTGGTCCCTGCCCAAACCAGACCACTTTTACACACACTCTGGTTGGCCTCTGTGGAGTGATGTTTAGGCTCCTGGGGCTCTTCTCTCCCTCTGTTACATTTTTACTGTCCTGTTTAACAGTAGTGCCCAGTCTCAATCCAGCAGTATATACCTTGGTTCATGGAGAGAAAGGTGAATGGTGCCTTCCTAATCTTTTCCTTGTTTTTTTCTGAGTAAGAAGACAGGAAGGCGCCCATTAAGAGTACAGGAAAATGTCTAGGATGAGAACCAAGGCTTTCTTTCCGTGAGATGAATGACCAGGTGACTAAGAAAACTATGGCTAGAGGAGTCTTTAATTCTCTGTGAATTTATTCTTTTGCTCTGCCATTTCTTTCTCTGGTCAATACTGTTAGTCCTTAAGACCCAGGTTCTGGGAGCTTTTCTGAACTCTGTCCCCAGTGTCTCCACCCCTTAGTCCTGCTGCGCTAGGTTCTCACACTTTCAGTTATGCCCAAACATTGGCTTGCACTCAGTTGTCTACATGTATGTTCTTTATTTCAATTTATACCACTGTAAATATATTAATAGGTTGTGACATGTACTACAGCCCCCGTATTGTCTTGTACTGAAAGAAGTGTGTGTGTATCATACTTGCTTGCAGAAACCTCGTAGAAGGAAGGTGTTCTTGTGTTTGAGAGGAAATATTTGTTTAGTTTTAACGAAGCCTGGTATATCTGACCTATCCAAATAGAAATATTAAGCATCAATGCCCCACCTTACAAAAAATACTCATAGAGAATTTGTTTTAAGACCAAAGTATCCTATTAAATTTTCATGTGAATTTATAAAGATTGGATAAATATGCCACTTTTTCAGGAGTGATCTCTGTCACTTGACTGTTAGCTACATGAGAGCAGAGGATCTATTTGGTGCCTTTTCCACTGCACCCCAATGCCTAGTACACAGTAAGTGTTTAATGACTATTATTGAAAAAATAAGTAGATGAGAGAAGGCAGAAAAATTACATCTTTTTTAAATGAGGAGTACAGTGTGTTGCTAATCCCTTCTGTATATTATGAAGGCCCTTAGAAATACTATTTTAGGCTAATGAAACAAAACACATAAGAAATATTTTCATTCTCTTTTTTGTGTTTACATAAATTGGTTGCTATATACATAAATAATTCCTTCTTGCTAATGCTGTAGGATGAGGGACCACAGTCATGCTTTAAGAGTGAGAGAAACGCAGGGTGCGTGGACCTCGTTTCTGTCTTTGCAGTAATAACATTACTCCCAGTGCTCACGCGCAGATTAAACAGTCAGAGTTAGCCCCGAGCAGTCAGAATTGTGCGCATTAAAAATAATGACATTAAATGCAGTGAGTAGAAGTCGATTGTATTCTGTGCTGCCTCATCATCTTCACGAAAGAGAAAAGGCAGAACAGGCAGCTGGTGATTTCCACCGATAACACTGAACAGGCGGGAGCCAGGCCGAGTATCGAGGCCTCGCTCAGAAAAAAACAACAACTTGCAGATCTAAAATCCCTCACCTCTCAAACAGTGGCCATTCATAGGTTGTTTATTCGGTGATTATTAATGTGGCTACTGTCCCAGCGCACACCAAGCATCACAGGTGTTACCGGCAGGAGACACTGTGGGGTCACTCAGGGATATGGCTAAGAAAAGTGACCGTCTTAGTTTCCTTAGTTTGACCTCTTTTCACCCAGGAATCCCCCTGCCTTTATTTGGAAGACTACATTCCAGACCCCAGAGCAAACACAGGGTATATTTTCTCTGTAAACAGTGTTACAAGTGGAGGGTTGAAAATATTTGCTTTGAAAATTCTTACTTAAGCAGTGAGACCAAAAAGGTTCACTCTCTGTCAATAGGTTCCTCATCCTCTGTGATTTAGAAGGATGACTCTTCTCTCGGTACACATTTTACTGTGTCTGGACACACGAGGGGTGTTTGGAGCAGTCTCCACAAATGGATGGCCAGAGCCGAGGCTGCCAGTTCTGGTCCAGCCTCTCTCCGTCTCTGTCTCTACGAGTAAAGCTGAAGCACTCTAATGAACTTTAATGCTAGAAGGTTGTCATGCCAAAAGTAAAGAAATCAGAAGGAGCTCTAAGATGTATGACTATGTTTTAAATCATTGAAATTAAATAATATTCTTCCCTCAAAACATTGAGAAATGTTTGAGAAGCGTGTTATTCATAATTGGGATAGGGAGGTGGATGGTATTTATAAAAGGATATACAAAGCTAAAATAATCATTAGGGCCGACTACGACTGGACAGTGAGCTCCATGATAATGGGCCAGTGACCAGACTGTGTCCACTTCTGCCCATTATTTCACCCTCGGTGTTCTGCAGAATGCCAGAGACACGGCGGACTCTTCGTAGATGTCGGACTAAATGAACGAAAGGAGATTTGAGTGAGATTGGATGGGTGGATAAATGAATGATAGAGTGCAAAGCCAAGTCTCCTGGACCCAACACCTCGTTTGCCACCACTCACACCCCACTCCCATGCAGCACTTTCATTTATTGTAAAACCAGCAAAAAACAGGAACATTCAGGACAGCTTTAAAGGGCATCGCCCATCCATTCACTGCACAAACAAGGGATCCGACTCTCCTGTGTCATTTCAAGTGATTATATGTAACCCTTTCATAGCGTTAGGTCAGTAGACACCTTTATTTTCCCCCAGCACCCTTCGTAGGCTTCATGTTTATGAAAGTGGGAATTGAATTATCTGAGGAGTGTTAGAGACGCTTGTCTGCAGTGTTTAAATGCTAAAGGGGCAAAGGACAAGATGATGACCCCCGGAAACGTTGTCTATTGGCCCGTCTCTGTGGTGAATATAAAATGTCACTGAGGGTTATCGTTCTCGGCAAATGTTGCTGGGAAAAAATGTCAAGTTTAACTGAAGTCTGAAAGTTCTTTTGCATTTTCTTCCTGATAAACTTCTATCATTTTGTCAGTGGATGCAAATGTGAATTTTTATAATTTGACCTATTGTGAGAAAAAAAGTCATCAAAAATACCAAAATAACAAAAGAGAATGTGCTCATTAAAATATGTAAGTCTATTTATGTATTAAAGTAATAAGCTAAATTATTGTTATTCTGAAATCCTTTCAAATAGGATACATAAACTACCACCATAAAAGTTTCTAGGTGTCAGTGTCTCATGAAATTCTAGACATAGTTAAAAGTGAAATGTTTACCTACTCGGGTAGATTACATGATGTTCTAACGAACCATTACTTTGACACAGAAATTACCCTGGGTTATTCATGTTTGACTTCTTGGAACAAGGCCCAGGTTATGTTTCTTGTCCTAATTTGGCTAATACAAATTATTTAAAATGTGAAACAAGTGTAAAGGAAAGGGACCTTCAAGGACACACTTAGAGCACAGTCTACCTTGGCCACATACCAGGCCATGATCTTCAACTTTGTAACTTTTAAAGACACATGCAAACATACTTGTAGTTTTTATTCAGATATTTAAAACTGATCTTTGTTTGCTCAGGGTACCATGTGATTTAGTAAAACTTCGCTGTGGTCCTTAAAAAACACCAAATGTTCTGAGTTATTTTGCAAGTAAATTTCCCAGATTTAAATGGTCAGATTGTATTAGCTTAGAATTATAAACCAATGAATTCTTTCTGACTAGGTTTCTGCCAGGAGCAATGAAACCTATAACAAGGAAATGACAAAGCTCCAAATTCTTCCGAGGATATTGCAGCGAAGTGATTATCCTGTAATATTAGAGTGCGTGGGCATTACAAAAGAGGTTTAGAGGCATAAGGAGTTTTCAGGACTCATGAGAGTTTTCCCATAAACAGGCAGGTTTCTGGTCTACTTCCAAAGGTTAAAGAGAAAGGTAAACTGGTGCTTCATAGAATACGGGCTTTTCATTGACTCATCTAGTTGAAGACTATTCCTTAATATACACCTTGAGCTCACTGTTAATAAAACTAGTCTCTGAATTTTTCAGCTATATCTTTCTGTTATTTAAATAGCCACACACACATGCACACATGCTCACTCACACATCCACACTCACATAGCTTCTCTTGCTTTAAGGTTAACCTGGTGGAGAACATCAGAGCAAAGGTGGTAGAAGCACAAGACCGGGCCAGTTTAGTGTTCTGTACTCTTAAGGAAATAAGCCCACTTACTGAAGTATTGCAAAGAGGAAACGTGCTATTTAGGAAACTGTGAGTCCACTAGAGTAAGAGGAAATCCAACAAAAAATGTTCCTTAAATAATAAGGGCACTTTATCTCATAAGAAATCCAGGGATAGGACTTCAGGATTAATAGGTATCTCTGCATCATAAAGAATCTGTGATTTCCCCCTCCCCCATCTTCCCCACGTCTCATAACAACTGTAAAATTGTGTTTAGTTTTTACAAGTTGAGTGGAGCTCAGAGAGGTTAAGGCACATACAAAAATTCACTCAGTAAGTGGCTGGGCCAGGATATCGGCCCACTGTGAGTCCAGAGCCTGTTGTTCTTATCACACCAAAATCATGATACATGACAGGTATTAAGCATTATCGAAGGAAATGAGGTAATGCTTACTGTTAAACATATAACATGTATCAGCATCCATGCAACCAGATTTGCTTACTTCACACCTGTCAGCCCTCCGTCCCTGCTGCGCGTTTCTGAAAGTACATATTGAGATGCTCACCTTATGCTTGAAAAAGGGTTGTCAATGGTCATCATGTCTTAGAAATACTATGAACTGTGTCATGATGGAACCAAATAAAGGGTTCCTAAGTTCATTCTGGAGTCTTCAATGATGTTCACTGTGATTATACTAGAACTTCCAGGGAGCTTTCTCATCACTACTGGAAAGAGCCAGGCACATGAGCAGTTAGGGCATCGTGGTGTAATTTAATGCATTTAGTGATTGGCAGTCTGTTGTTTCATTTAATCAACCCCCAAACCTTCAGAGGGTTTTTTCTCTGTTTGTGTCTTCAGTCCACCAGTGGGTGTCTGTCTTCAGTGTGTCAAGGAATGGTGGTACCTACAGAATGGGGAAGCTCTTCATCGTGGCCCTAAATCTTCCACTTTTCCCCTGGCTACCCTTGCTCCACTGGAAGGAATCCTCTCACCATCTCCTAAAAAATGGCCTTCATTTTTCTGTTTTAAAACTTTCATCAGAATCACCAATTTAGATCAGCACAAACATTGAGACATTGTATGCTAGACATTTATTAAACATTTCCTAGGAGACCGGCTCTGTGCAGCAGTTTCAAGCACATGATTTTATGTAGACTGTGGGATATCATTATTATTAGGTAGACTGATAAGTGTCATTATCTCCATTTTACAGATAAAGAAATGAGGACTCTGGGGACTTTTACAACATGCCCCATGACACACAGCTATTAACAGAGTTAGGGATTATGGTCTCTCATCTCCAATGCAATTTCTACTACGATAAATTAAGGGAGAGATGAAATTCATTAGGAGAGCAAGGCAAACAAGTAGGTTGCTGCCAGGAGTCCCCTAGGGGACTGGGATCCTGGTGGAGGGTTTGGAGGACTCAGGGGAGGTCTGGAGCGGAATAAGGGGCAATAGTGGTTGGGCCTGCGGCAGACCTTTCCCACTCATCAGAGTCCATGTCAGCAACGAGGCCGCTTTCCTATTTATCCCAATTCGTTTGGTGATATCCGAAGTAGGCAATTAAAAACAAAATCTGTGAGCAAACATGTCCTGTTCTATATGGATTTGAAAAGAAAAGAAAAATACCTAGAGTTTGCCGTTGAAGGTTTTAGGTTCACTAGAATGACCCGCCACATGTAAAACACCAGCAAAACACTGAGCCTCCAGTTGCTGGTTTTATCAGCCACTAAATGCAGTTGTAAAATGGGAACATTATTAATGTTGGGAACTGTGATTCTTTCACATGTGGGGGTTGGTTCAGAAATGCCCGAGAGGAAAAATGTTATCATACCTCATTAAAATTTTACCCTAGATTAAAAGCGGTATAATAACAGAATTCAAAATCTAGATAAGATGTAGTTTTGCCCCTCAAAGCCAGAAAGACATGAAGGCACTGCCTAGGATGATACAGAACCTAATGTAATGTTTTACCGACTAGGCGCACGCACAAAAGCTAGAAGATGGACACAGGTGTGTTTTATTGCTCACGTGGGCTGGCCTGTCAGTTCACAGGCAGTCTACCACCCGTGGCCTCCAGGAGATCATTTTGTTTCTTGCTTCCCTTTCTTCTTTATTTCTTGTTACTTACCTTCCTCTGCAGATTGGTAGACGCATGTGTCAGAGACCAGCAAGGCCTGATCTGATCCTTCCATTCTTTTGAATAAACCATCCTTCCATTCTTTTGAATATATAATGAAGAAAACTTTTTTTGTTACTATTTATTAAAGTTTATAGTATCATTTTCAGGCTTCATGAAGATGAAATAGATAAGGTGAAGTGAAAATAAAAGATCAGACAGACAGAAAATACCAGTCACTCATCACATATGTACTCATTCAAAAGTTAAACATATTTCTAACTGACCCGTTAGGTGCCAGGCACCATCCGAAGCACTAGGGTAAGGATATATAGGAAATCAAACCTGTTCAATCCCTACCCTCAGGGAACTTAGAGTCTGGTTGGGGAAAAGAAATAATAAACATTTAATAAAACCAACCACATGCAACATGACAGTTGGCAATAATCACTCAGAAGAGAAATAAGCCAGGGCAACAGGGATAGAGCTGATGGAGGCAGAGATATTTTATGCCAGAGGATAGGGCAGTGTGGCCATGTATGTAAAGATTCTCTCATTCAATATTTACTGGCTGCCTTTGAGGAGCAGGATACTGTGCACAAGATACAAGATGAATAAGACACAGTCCCTGCCCTCCAGGAGCCAACAGCTCTGTGGAAAATCTCACCACCTGCTCCGCTAGGCAGACAGATTAGAAGTCCTCGGGCATATTGCTGCAGTAACACTGTGCTCAGTGACCAATCTGAACAGATTGTAAGTATTCCAACACTCGCAGTGGTTTCCATAAAATAATTCTCACTTCAAGTAAACATTTTCTGTTGGTGAGTAACTCGACTTTCCACTCACAGGACTCATATTTGAGGGTTTCCTTAATGCAACGATGACTTGGTTTTCTGATTGGTTGCCAAGGATTGTTTGGGTCCTGATTGAAATGTACTTGCTTAACTCCCCCAAAGCAGCTCGGCTGGTTTCTTGCTGTACTGGCAAATGCTGCCTCCTGTACTGAAAAATGCGTTCTTTCTGAAAAAACTGTGGACAGTCCCTGGATGGTTTCCATGAAAATTAAAGATAAATAAAAGAAAGAATGATAGTTTTTTTTTTAAGTAAGTGAAGAAAAATAGTAGTTTGTATCCAGAAGATTTACATCAATGCAGGTCACGTTCTGGTTGACGGGCCTTTCTTTCCCACTCCATCGTGCTTTGTGCAGACCCCTCATTCAAAATTTCCTCATTCATCGAGAAGACTGAGAAAGATATATTCAAAATAATAACTTGTATAAATAAGCTGCTTTTCTTTATTGTGCTTTTCATACAACCTCCATATCCTGAGCTTTACAAAGGCTGTAATACTATAACACTGTTAAAAGAAAACTCAGTCGTGTGAGAGAACAACGCGGAGCAGAAGAGCCTTTGTTTTCCTGTAGACAGAGCCTTTTTGATAGGGGATGGGAGATCGTATCACAGGCAGTGGTTCCTGAGTGGAGGAGACTGGCTTGCGGGGCGCAGACGATGATAATCCGCTCACTGTGTGGGCTCCGAGTTGGAACTGCCTTCCTCTTCGCAGGCTTGCTGTCGCGCTCCTCTCCACTCGCCGCCGTTGAAATACCCAGGAGAGGAAATGTTTTGGCGAGGCTGCCACATAAGCCCAGGTGGTACCACTTGTTATAAAATTTTTCCCTTTTTGTTGGAGCTCTGAGCTGACTTTAGAGTGGTTTGTTCCGTTGGAGAAAGGAAGCAACAACGTCAGGGCCTCACCGTCGCTCTAGCGCATCGCCGCGGGTTTCAGCGGGTTGCCGTCTGGCAGGGCACGCATTCTTTCCCGGGGCACCCCACCCCGCGTGCCAGCCGGTCCCAGCCAGAGATTTTCATTTCCTTCCTGCTCCAAACAGTGCGTTCGGGCAGTTCTGTCTCTTCTGTGTTGGAGAAATTTCACACCAACGTTTGAATTTTGTTAAGCTATTTCTTGCTTTGCAATAACAAAGTAAAAAAGTAATTTGTTGTACTCTTTTTTTTTCTTGCACATTGGAGTCCTTCCTTTTGGTGCAATTTTTACTCCTATCGTGGCCTCATTCAC
>PVKM010010470.1:0-34867 GCA_004027735.1 Carollia perspicillata
GGGAATCTCTTTATCTGACCTTCAATTCTAAATGATAGCTTTGCTGGGTAGTGTAATCTTGGATGTAGGTCCCTGCTTTTCCTGACTTTGAATATTTCTTGCCAATCTCTTCTGGCCTGCAAAGTTTCTTTTGAGAAATCAGCTGACAGTCTTATGGGAATTCCCCTGTACGTAACTAACTGCTTTTTTCTTGCTTTTTTAAAGATTCTTTCTCTTTAACCTTTGGAATTTTTTAAAATTTTAATTATGATGTTTCTTGGGTGTGTCTTGGAGTGGGCCTCTTTGCATACATCTTGTTTGGGACTCTGTGTGCTTCTTGGACTTGTATGTCTATTTTCTTCACCAAATTAGGAAAGTTTTTTTTTCCATTATTTTTCTCAATACATTTCCAATTTGTTGTTTTTTCTCTTTTCCCCTGGCACCCCTATGATGTGAATGTTGGACCTCTTGAAGTTATGCCAGAGGCTGCTTATACTATCCTCATTTTTTTGGATTCTTTTTTCTTCTTGTTCTGGTTGGTTGTTTTTTCTTCTTTATATTCCAAGTCATTGATTTGATTCTCAGTTTCATTCCCTCCACTGTTTTCTCCCTGTAAATTGTTCTATATTTCAATTAGTGTATCCTTTATTTCTGGCTGGATCTGTTTTATGCTGCTGAGGTCCTCACTAAGCTCCTTGAGCATCTTTATAACCAGTGTTTTAAGTTCTGCACCTGATAAATTGCTTATCTCCATTTTGTTTAGTTCTTTTTCTGTAGTTTTGATCTGTTTTTTCATTTGGGCCATGTTTCTTTGTCTCATTTTGGCAGCCTCCCTGTGTCACTTCCCCAACATAAGTTACCAGGCTTACAAAGTGAGTCAGGTGACTCACTTTTAATCAAATTCAGCCTCATTAGTAAATTATATAATAGAACCTTAAGAGATTCTGTTTTGATCAACTCTAGAGAATTAAAAATTGGAGTGATGTTTATAATTTCTTATTTGATCATGATAATTCTTTGATATGTTAAACATTGTCTTTCATCCGAAACCTTCAAAGAGTTTCACCTATTTTTGTAACTGTGTAGGAATTCACTTGTAGTTCTTGCCCTCATTTTCAGTGAATCATTTTTAAATTGTTAGAGCAGCTAAGTAAGTATTATTTTTGATCAAGTGATTCCTTCCCAACCCTTTCCTCCCCAGCCTCTTTAAAGTACGTCAGGGGCTCCCATTGCCCTTAGACTGAAAGGTCTGTCGGGCTACGTGTGACCAGACCTCTACCTCCTTCTTCAGCTTCAACTCTCCTCCTCTGCTCTGCTCAGCCCACGCTCTCCTTCCCAACCCTGTTCATCAGTCATCATTTCTTTTAAAACAATCAACCTTCCTGACTAAGCCAATGCCTATCATCACACACTCTAGGAGCTTCACACATCTCTGCTTTGGTGACTTTTCAAAGTTGATATTTTAGATTCCTTTCTGGGATTATGTTGTCAATATCTACCTCCTGCACTTGACTATGAGCTTCATGAGGGCAAGGAAGGGCCTGGTTTACTGAGGTTTTCATTATTATCATTTACCATTGTATTTCTGGTATCTAGAATAGAGACTGGCAAGTGATAGACATTTAATAAATATTTGTTGAGAGTATGAGGGAACGAATGAACAAATGCTGTATGAGGACAAAACAGGACTTTAAAAAATTATGTTAACTGTTGTACCTACAGGCCTAGAACAATGCCTGGGCCATGGAACAGTGCTCATTAAATATTTGTTGAATGAATTACTTTTTCCTGACTTTTCAAAGTCATAGAAAGTATTAATGGGATGGTGTAAAATGTAAGTTGAATATTTTTTCCGGCAAATATCCTATTAGATTTATTAACTTACAGAATTAGAAGGAAGTCCACAGCCATAGCCATGTGATTTAATAAAACTTTTGTTGGTTTTCCTTAGAATCTTTTCTTACCAGCACTTTACATGTTCAATATGTAAAATATGTAAACATGAACTGCTTTTGCTGCGTTTTTAAAAAAGATTATATTTATTTACTTTTAGAGAAATAGGAAGGAAAGGAGACAGAGAGGGAGGGAAACATTGTTGTGTGAGAGAGAAGCAATTGCCTCTCACATGTACCCAACCAGGAACCTGGCCCACAACCCAGTCATGTGCCCTAACTGGGAATTGAACCACCAATGTTTCAGTTTGCAGGCTGGCATTCAATCTACCGAGCCACACTAGCCAGGGCTGCTTCTGCTTCTTGCATAGGGTTGGGTGTGTCCCTGTCCTATTTCATTCTGTATCTTACTTGAGGATAACATTATTTGGAGACTGTGTTCCAGGGCAGGGATACCCAGGGGAGACTGGGGAACCTGGGGCCATACTGGGGACATCTGCCCACCCAGGCATGAGATCTTATCTTCCCAATTTAAACCTGAAGTCATCTTTGGTTCTTCCTTTTCTTCATCACCAACCCCTCTACACACACACACACACACACACACACACACATTCAAGGTCACTCTTCTAAGACTTTGAGCTGCTTATGGTTTGGGATCCTATCTTGCTTCTCTAGGCTACCAAACCTCTGTAATGTTTCTTGACAGAGTGTGTTTTCCACCTGGTAGATGAAAAACTTTCCCAGTCTTACTGTCTTTTTTAGGAAGGAAATTGACAAGCTCACCAAGTGGTATACATGTTTCACTGTTTAACCATCATTACCCTAGAGACGTTCTTCACCGTACAGCTCATGGTGTGTCCCACGACCACCTGCATCAGAACCCCCCTGGGGCCGCCTGTTAGTGGAGTGGATTTCCAGGCCCTGCCTACACTTACAAATCAGATTCTCTCCCAGACTTTCGATGTTCTAGGTACAAGGTTGTTTTATATAGCATCCTGTAAATCTTCTCTATTTGTTTGGTTTGTATTTAATGAAGTTGAAAAATAGTTTTTCACTATCTGCTGTAAAAATTCTTAGGACCTTCATGTATTTACTGACAGTTTCACTAGCCTCATTTAAACTTTTTCTTCCCTGGGAGAAGTAAACACTGTTAATTTAACTGCCTTTAGTAGGACTAATTCAATAACTTTTAACCATGTTGCTTTACTGTTCTGGATACATTAATATTTTTAAATTAGAATAGATTTAATTTAATGTTCCTATTATGTTCATGACATGTTGACCCTACTAGATAGGGCAGAGTCAGCTGGTGCAGCAAACCCCTAAATTATGGAAACTTCACTGGATTAAAGGTCCTGGCCTGCTCATGTAACAGTCTAGTGCTTGTAATGTAGACCATTTGTGTGAAGGGGAGGACCTCTATTTGTCTCCCATCAGGGACCTATGCTGACAGAGGCCATGCCACGTGCCTTCTAGTCACACTGAGCATTGACATCCAGCACACTGGAGAGCTAAGAGGGGTGGGAAAACACACTTGCTTCTTAAACATCTGGGCAAAGAAGTGATACGTATTAGCTCTGTCACATCTCCCAGCCCCACCCACATATAGGGAGAGCTGGAAATGTGGAACCTTGACAGGAGCCTCTTCCCCACAACCACTCTACATGTGACAGCTAACCATTACTGCACACTGCATCGCTAGGCTTCTATTTATAGTTACAGTAATTCCTTCTATAAAACCATAAAATGTAATAACAGTACATGTAACAGTGTGATTATCACTGCACTGAGAGATAGTAAGGTGAGGTATGCCCAACCTGCTGTAGATCAGTGTCCTTTGCCCACTGTTGGATGTTCACACCAGTCTACAAGGTAGTAAGTGATGATGTCACTTCAAACAGTCAAAAGCTTCTGGGGTGGTCAGTCTTCAATCTGTTTAATTTGGTTTATCAAGGGATCGCTGGTTTCCTTTCTCTAAAAAGTAAAGCAGAATGCACCTGCAAGTTTCCCAGCAGAAGGGATCCATCAGCCTTGTTCCCATCCTCACATTTAAAAGCTCTTGGAGTTGGTACCAAGTCCCAACAAATTTACTAGTCTTGCAAGAGGCGAAAATTGGGGCTAAAAGTCAGGACCTTGTGTACCCAGAACACCAGCCAGCCAGGTGGTGATAGAGGTGAGTCCATCTGGGCACCATCTGGTTGAGTACTAGTTGGAGAACCTGCTATATTTCAGAACATACTCTGTTCTTTGGAATGGGTTATGTTTCATAGCTTGCTGAAATGGGGAGAACTGGGTTTCGAGGTGGTTTTGGCTTTTTCTCATGCCACACTGAATTAAGCTGCTGGGTAACAGACATACCCTAGAGAAACTAAAGATAAATGCCAATTTTAATAGGGTTGATTGTTTCTCCTTTTCTCTCCAGTTAATAAGTATGAATGGACCCCAAATTCAGTCAAGAGAGCATGTCAAAGGCAGAAAGTTAGGAAAAAAGAAGTGTTTTGAGGTTAGTTCATGATTTTGGTACTACTGAAGTTTTGTTAAGATCAAAGATTAAAAATAAGTTTGTAAATTGCTGTCATTTTATAGTGATAAAAGCTCAAAACAATTTGAATGCTACAGAAATACATGATAGTACATGGTCATAAATATATTGTAACATGTAAGGTTTTCAAAATCAATACTTTAAAAAGTATTTCTCAGCTGTTTACTTTTTAAGAGTGTAAACAGGAAATAATTATCATCCCTGAAAACACAGTTGGCTCTAGGGGGCATCTGCTTGGTGTTTTAATGTCATCTGTCCTTTGCTGTATCATCAATAAGGCCGGTTTTCAGAAATCAGTCTCACAGGAACCAGAGAGTAAGCATGTTTAATGTCCTCACAGTTGTTCCACAGAGTATAAGCCAAATGAGATTTTGAATGGTTTTGCTTAATAATAATTACCTACTAGCATTTTCAATAATTGATTTTTTGTTGTTTTAAATGTTATAGATTTTAATTTAAAAAAACACAAAAACATTCCTGTAGAAAATTTATGCCTGTCAATAGTTCAATCTACTTTGGCAAGATTAGGGGAGTTCTAATATTTTATTTTTTCATGAGTGGCTAAGGCAAATATTCACTTTCTTGGATTATTAAAATCTTCATGTAATACTTATATAACATTAAATTACCTTTATTGTAACTGGTTTATTGTGTGTACCTAGATATTATCTTTTCTGAAGGCTACTTTTAAATTACATCAGATCTCATCTTGACCTTTTGACTTAGGACTGGCTTTATTTGATAGGATAAGTTGATCATATTTTGGTAAAAAATTAAACTATTACTGTGTTATTGGAAAAAAATAATCCTTAACAATGATGTATTACTTTATTCCCTCTATCTAAATGTGTTCCAGAATGATGAAAGCCCTTTGACATAGTCATCAAAGCAAGAGTAATGAATGTAACAAAAATGTATTCCCTAGAAATGATTGGCATAATTGCTGATATGGCAATACAATTAATCCATAGTTTTTTGGTGTTCTTTGCAAAGGCTTGAGGGCCTAAATCATCACAGGGCGATTAAAAATGAGGCAGTGCCCTGTCAATAATAACACCAGCAAGGATGAAATAATTTTTCCACAGCATGCCTATGGAAAGCATACCTATGCCAAACTGCATATGTGTTCTTTTCAGGGCAATTGGCCCTGAGTTAAATTATACTAAAAACTATTCAAACCAATCAAAAGAACCACATTAAGTCTTCTTCAATACAATGCCCAGTAGTATTTTCATACCTGCCTTACTTGTGAAACATTATTAACAAGAGTTATACTTGGCATAGGGGCACAGAAAGGAAGTGCAGTTATGTGTCACTCAAAGCTAGAAACCACATTCCCCAGGGAGGTTGTGGTAGTTGCCAGCTTAGGCTTCAGGGACTTCCCACTTCCCAGTAGCATCCTTCCTGGAGGCTTTGCCCCTGTGGATCACCATCCTCCTCTCCTGATCCTCTTATTTCTTGGTTTCCTCAATACCTCCCTCCCAGTCTGCACACTCTTTCTTACAACTTCTGCTGCTGCCAACTTCCCTTTAAATCTCAGTAGCACCCCAAATCCCAAGTTTATTCTGTCCTCTCTCAAAAGCCGTAGGGTGAAGATGAAGAAGCACAAGTTTTGTATTTAAACAGAAGAGGTATTGTATTCCAAATGTATTGTTTGTTAGTTGTGACTAGGGTATTTCTTTAACCTCTCTGTGCTTTAGTTGCTGCCTATGTGTTGAAGCAACAGTGATACTTACAGAATTAGTGTATCACTTGCAATATACACCCAGAGTCTGGGACATAGTAGTAGCCCATGAAATGTGAGTTATCTTCTCTCTTCTGATAAAAATAACAGTAAAATTATTTTTATTTGCATGTTTATTTGATTTATTCATTCCCCAATATTTAGCTGTAGCTTCTAGTCATCTGTGATACAGATTTTCAGCAATAGTTTTGAAACAGTGTGATGTAGGCTCTTCAGACACAATGAGGAGTCCCAAATAACTAGGGTGAAGATTCTCCTTAAGGACTTGGTTCAGCAAACTAATGGGCTCTCTAAGTGTCTATTGATTTTACCATACACAGAAATTTGTTTTAGAAGACACTTTAAGAAGGAAGGAACAAGCCCTGCTGGTGTAGCTCAGTGGATTGAGTGCAGGCTGGGAAGCAAAGGGTCACTGGTTCGATTCCCAATCAGGGTACATGCCTGGGTTGCAGGCCAGATCCCCAGTAGGGGAAACATGAGAGGCAACCACACAATGATGTTTCTCTCCCTCTCTTTCCCCTTCCCTTCCCTTCTCTCTAATAAATAAATAAATAAAATCTTTTTTTAAAAAAAAGAAGGAAGGAACAGGCTACACTTTTGAGTTGCATATCTATCTTACCATGATTTTTTTGGAGATGAAGGGTTATGGTATCCTTTGGCCAGAAGACCCAAGAATGCTTATGTTCTATTCTGCCTATGAGGCCCCCAACAGAGACTTATGAGTGGGGACTCTGACAAAGCAAGAGAAAGTACAAATGTATTATTAGCTTAAGCTTTGGTCTTGAGTCTTGATTCAGAGCTCTACTACAATAGGCCAGAAAAGGTGACAGGCTCCTGGTCCCCTGAGTGAGGTTGGATTGAATGACCTGGAAGTAAAATATTCTGTTCAGCAGGCTCTGATACCCTTAAGCCCAAACCAGTGCATTAATACCCCAATGTGAAGAGAAAGACAGATCCAAGGGGCACATCCAGCAACATGAAAAAAGGATGCAGAGGGATGTTTCCCAAGTGTTAAATATGTCACTGTGCTGACCCACCTGCCACAGGTCCTGGGGAGGCTCAAAAGCAGAGCTGAGCTGCCCTGGGGGAGAGAGATGGTGGGAAGATGGAGATATGGCTAGGTGGAAAGGAGAGAAATGAGACCACAGCCACCTACTGACCTGATCAAGTTCTACCTATAAAGATACACTCGCATATCAGGACAACAGAAAATTACAAAATTATTCCATTGATAAAGTAAAGAAATGTACAATAATACTAGCCATCGTGGCCACATCAGTGTCCTTACCCCTAAGTCAGTGTTGCATCTATGTATCCTGATTCATTTTGGGAAGGTGACAAATGTATGCTTGTTGGGTTGGGCTTAGGAAGGAGGCAGTGATTGCCCTTAGAATTCAATAATCTAGTATGTTGATTACTGAAACACCCTTAAACAGTCTCCCTTTCCAATCTCTGCCCTCTCTCAGGCAGTTCCCCACTCTACTGACAAGTGTTCTGTCATCCCACCTAAAATCTTCAATGAGTCAACATTGTTTTTAAGTTCAAGTTAAGACTCATAAATTGGTAGATGCTCAAGAGGCCCTGTACACTCTGCTTCCAAAAGATCTCTGTAGCCTCCCCTCTTTGCCATACTCCTTGCCCACTCCTTATAGTTTCATTGCTGTGCTAGAGGGACATATCACCTGCTTTGTCATTGCCATTATTTTGCTCCTTCCCTTCCCTATATTCAAAATGCCCTTTCTACCCACCTTTAAGGTTCAACTTGAGTGTTATCTCCTATAGAAATCTTCCTTTTGTCCCTTTCTTCTGTGGTCTCATAATGCTCTAAATACTTCATTTTTATAATGGTTGGTAGTAGTTCTGTTTTTCCTAGTAGCATCTGGACTAAGATCCATTATGATAGAAAACATGTCTTGTTTACATTTTATTCTTTTTCTTTATTTATATTTATCTAATATATTGACATATATATTAAATGCCATTATGTTTGTGGAGTTGAGCTATTATTGTAGACATAGCTTCAAATCCCTATGGACTCTTTCCTACCCACCTCTAGAGATAAAGGAGTTTGTTAACACCAAACTAGTACTGCAACAAATATTAAAGGACTTGCAAGAAGAAGAAAGAAGAAGGAAGAAGGAAAAAGAAGGAAGAAGAAAGAAGAAGGAAGAAGAAGGAAGAAGAAGAAGAAGAAGAAGAAGAAGAAGAAGAAGAAGAAGAAGAAGAAGAAGAAGAAGAAGAAGAAGAAAAGAAGAAAAGAAGAAAGAAGGAGGAGGAGGAGGAGGAGGAAGAAAGAAAACAGAGGAAAATAGCCTAACAATAAAATGGCCCTAAATACATATCTATCAATAAACTCCTTAAGAGTAAATGGCTTAAATGCTCCAACGAAATGACACAGGGTAGCTGAATGGATAAGAATACAAGCCCCATATATATGCAGCCTCCAAGAGACCCATGTCATATCAAAAGATACACACAGACTAACAGTAAAAGGATGGAGAAAGATATTTCATGCAAATGGAAAGGGAAAAAAGCTAGGGTAGCAGTACTTATATCCAACAAAGCAGACTTTAAAACCAAAGCTATAGTAAGAGACAAAGAAGGACAGTATATAATGATAAAGTGAAAAATCCAACAAGAGGATATAACCCTAGTAAACATTTACTCACCCAACATAGGAGCACCTAAATATGTAAAGAAATCTTGATGAACATAAAGGGAGAGATCGACAGAAATACAGTCAGAGTTGGGGATTTCAACAACTCTTTGACTATAGATTTTCCCACAGAAAATTCACAAGGAGACAGCAGCCTTAAATAACATGCTAGATCAAATGGACTTCATTGATATCTTCTGAGAATTTCACCCCAAAGCTGCAGAATATAAGTACTTTTCAAGTGCACATGGAACATTTTCTAGGATAGATCACATTAGGATACAAAACAAGTCTCAATAAATTTAAGGAGATTGAAATCATATCAAGCATCTTGTCTGACCACAATGCTATGAAACTAGAAATCAATCACAAGAACACTGAAAGACATACAAAGACATGGAAGCTAAATAACATGTTACTAAACAATGAACGGGTCGACAAAGAGATCAAGAAAGAAATCGAAAGGTACCTTGAAACAACAACAGCAAAAAAATGAGAACACAACAATCCAAAATCTGTGGGATACAGGGAAAGCAATTCTAAGAGGGAAATTCATAGCATTACAGGCATATTTCAAAAAAAAACATGAAAAATTTCAAATAAGCAATCTAACTTTACTCTTAAAGGAACTTGAAAAAGAACAACAAACAAAGCCCAAAGTGAGTAGAATGAAAGAAATAAAGATCAGAGCAGAAATAGATGAAAGAAAGTCTTAACAAATAATACAAAAGATAAATGAATCTGAGAGATGGTTCTTTGAAAAGATAAACAAGATTGACAAACCTTTAACCAGACTAACCAAGAAAAAAGAGAGAGGGCCCAAATAAATAAAATCAGAAATGAAAGAGGAGAAATAACAACTGACACCAAAGAAATACAAAGTATTGTAAGGAAATATTATGAACAACTCTATGCCAAAAAACTGGACAACCTGGATGAAATGGATAAATTCCTAGAAACATACAATCTTCCAAAACTAAATTAGGAAGAATCATAGAATCTGAATAGACAGATTACACCTAGTGAAATTGAAGTAGTAATAAAAAAAAACTCCCATGAAACAAAGGCCCTGGATCAGAAGGCTTCACAGGAGAATTTTACCAAATATTCTGAGAAGAACCTAAACTTCTGCTTCTCAACTATTTCAAAAAATTCAAGAGGAGGGAAGTCTCCCAAGCTCATTTTATGAGGCCAACATTATCCTAATCCCAAAACCAGATAAAGACACTACAAAAAAAGAAATTATAGGCCAACATTCCTTATGAACATAGATGCTAAAATCCTCAACAAAAAATGAGCAAACTGAAGATAGCAATGCATCAAAACTTTCATACACCACAACTAAGTGAGATTCATCCTGAGAATGCAAGGTTGGTACAACATTTGCAAATCAGTAAATGTGATTCATCACATAAACAAAATGAAAAAAAAAACCCACGTGATCATATCAATAGATGCAGAAAAAGCTTTTGATAAAACCCAGCACCCATTTATGATAAAAATTCTCAGCAAAGCGGGAATAGAGGGTACCTGCCTAAAGATAATAAAGGCCGTATATGACATACCCACTGCCAGCTTCATACTCAATGGACAAAAACTACAAGTGTTCCCCTTAAGATGGGGAACAGCCCAGGGGTTTCAGCTTTCACCCCTTTTATTCACATAACACTGGAAGTCCTAGCCACAGCAATCAGACAAGAAGAAATAAAAGGGATCCAAATTGGAAAGGAAGAGGTAAAACTGTCTTTATTTGCAAATGACATGATATTGTACATGCAGAATCCAAAATATTCTACCAAGAAACTACTGGAACTGGTAAATGAATTCAGCAAAGTAGCAGAATATAAATTAATATCCAGACATCAGTTGCATTTTTATATGCCAATAATAAACTAACCAAAAGGGAAATTTAAAAAACAATCCCATTTATAATTGCTTCAAAAAGAATCAAATACCTAGGAATAAATCTAACCAAAGATGTAAAAGACCAATACTCAGAACATTATGAGGCACTGAAAAGACAAATAGAAGAAGATACAAATAAGTGGAAGCACATACTGTGTTCATGGATAGGAAGAACTAACATCATCTAAAGCAATCTAAGGATTCAATACAATTCCCATCAAGATTCCAATGATGTATTTTACAGAACTAGAAAAAATATTTCAAAAATTTATATGAACCACAAAAGGCCCCACACAACAACAGCAATCCTGAAAAAGAAGAACAAAGTTGGAGGAATCATGCTACCTAATAGCAAACTCTACTAGAAAGGCATAGTAATTGAAACAGCATGGAACTGGCATACAAACAGACACAGAGATCAAGGAAACAGAAAAGAGAGCCCAGAAATAGACCCACACCTTCACAGTCAATTAATATTTGACAGAGGAAGCAATTACATACAATAGGCTAAAGATAGTTTATTCAATAAGTGGTTTTAGGGAAATTGCACAGATATGTGCAGAAAAATGAAAGCAAACCACTTTCTTACACCACATACAAGAATAAATTCAAAATGAATTAAATACTTAAATGTTAGACCCATAATCATAAAAATCATAGAAGAAAACATAGGCAGCAAAATCTTAGACATAGCTCATAGCAATATTTTATCAGATATAGCTCCCTAGGCAATAAGGGAAATAAAAATATTTAGACTACATCAAACTAAAACGTTTTTGCACAGCAAGCAAAAACATCAACAAGATAAAAATTCAACCCATGGAATGGGAGAACATATTTACTGATATATCTGATAAGGGATTAATATCCAAAATTTATAAAGAACTTACAAAACTCAACACCAAAAAAATAAGCAACCCAATTTAAAAATGGGCAAAGGATCTGAATAGACATTTCTCTGAAGAGAATATATAGATGACCAATAGACATGAAAAGATGCTCAGCATCACTAATCATCAGAGCAATGCAAACTAAAACCATAATGAGATACCATCTCACACCTGTCAGAGTGGCTGTCATCAAGAAATCAACAAACAACAAGTGTTGGCAGGGATGTGGGGAAAGGGTAACAGTTCTGCACTGTTGGTGGGAATGCAGGTTGGTGCAGCCACTGTGGAAAGCAGTATGGAGATACCTGAAAAAATTAGAAGTGGATCCACTTTTTGACCTAGTGATTCCACTTCTGGGAATATATCCAAAAATACCCAAAACACTAATTCAAAAGAACATAAGTACCCCTATGTTCATTGCATTGTTATTTACAATCACCAAGATATGGAGGCAGCCCAAGTATCCATCAATAGATGAGTGGATAAAACAACCATGGGACATTTACACAACAGAATACTGCTCAGCTATAAAAAAGAAGAAAGTTTTACCCTTTGTGACAATATGGATAAACCTGGAGAACATTATACTACTAAGCAAAATAAGCCAGGCAGAGAAAAACAAATACCATATGAAAAACAAATACCATATGACAAATACCATAAATTTTGCAGTCATGTAGAATCTAATGAACAAAGTGAACTAACAAGCCAAATGGAGACAGACTCATAGATGGGGAGCAGGGTGGCAGCTAAGCAGGGAGGAAGGTGAAGGGGTGGAGGGATTGAACAAAAAAGAAACAAGTCTCATGGACATGGACAATAGTGCAGTGATTGTGTGGGAGAGAGGAGTATAGGGGGACTAAATGGTAATGAAAAATATAATAAAAATTATTTTTTAAATAATAAAATAAAAATGGGAAATGAATGACAATGAAAGAAAACCCTGTCTAAAATCTCACTCTAAAACCCTTACTATAAAATGAGTTTTAGTTGTAAGAAAGAATTACCAACCTTCACAACACTAACAGTTTGTTCTGATAAAATATTGCATCAAATTCAATGAAAATCTCTATTAAAGATTACCTTTATATGTAATTAAGAAGAAGCCTTTTGCAGTTTAATTCAGAAAACACTTTATAATGCATGCATAATCTAAAACATCTGAACGGATTACACATCTTTTATTTTAATTAATGGAATCATTTGAAATTTATAGTTGTCTTAATATTCGCGTGCAGCCAAGAGGTCCTGAATTGACACTTGTTTCTCATCTCTGAACGGTTTTTCAAAGGTTGATAGTGTGACTTCTGTTTCCAAAAGTCCAAAGTCCAAAATGCCACAAATCCTCCTTTAGAAAACGATGGATGTCACTGAGTTGGTTGTCTGGAAAAAATGGAACCTAATGTGCTCAGCTGTGACTGTACTACTCCCGGCCCCTGCTGTCCTTTTTTTGGCTAATTCTCAGCTGGAATATTTGTAAAGGGAGCATTTAGGCTAAGGAGAAAAGAGTCCAGGACCAAGCTCTGAGGCTGTGCATAGCTGAGCCTTTGTCACAGCCCAGGTGGGGCTGCCCACTTTTGGCTATTTCCATCATCTGCTTATGACCCTCATTGAAAACTTGGGACCTTTCAAAACAGTCAAAAGAATTCCTGCTATGATAAATGAAAAAATTAAATAATAATACTACTAATAAATAAGCCCACAGCAAGGAAATATTTTATTCACACAGTATAAATGCATTACAAAAACTCTCTCTAGTCCCCTAAAATTAAAAAAGAAAAGACATGACTTTTTGGGGTGGGATCCATTAAGGGTTTAGCCACCGAAGTTTTAGTAACCTGTCTGCTTTCAGTTTTGATTGAAACCAGCAGTGATGTGTTTTGCCAGATCTATTCATAATTTGTCTTTCCTTACAGGAGTCCTTCCTATAATTGTGTTTCCCATCAGGGAGTCACTTGGAGTTAATGTATTGACAATCTGCTGTGATTGATGACAAATGTCTTGTTAATATTCCCCCTCCCCTCAATCCACAGAGCAATACCGAGAAGGCTTCTAGTTTAAATTGTTAAAATGAATAGCAACTTATTCAGACCTTCTTCAGAGGTAGTAGTTTATCTTTTTGAAAGAAATAAATAATACCACAAAATGATGTGATTATGTAATATTTTTGCCACACATAATAGTTTTTAATCCAGAGAATATGATAAAAGGCAGGAAGTAGGAACATAGATGCAAAACATTAATCACACTGCTTGTTAAAGAGGACAGATCAAGTACATAGAACACATAGCAGAGAAAACCAGCCCTCTGTGGTCTTTCATAGTAATAAGATTTTTGTTTTACTGAATTATGAATCGTAAACTTTAGGAAAGAGACGGCAGGATAAAACCATTGCTAGTAAACAATATGTCCTGAAGGATTTAAACATTTAAAATGACAAGGAATCATGGACAAGAAAAGAGTTTTCCTTTTGATTTCATCATTTATCAAAAATCTCCAGAAAACATGCTCTCTGTACGTGATTTTTCTTGTCTCACAGTGAAGTCCAAGATACAAAAGTCCTTTTGGAAAGCTTAAATATACTTTGATATGTGCTTTCTGCTTTGTAAATTCCTTCCCCACCCCTTGCTCTCCACCCCCACTACTCGCCCCACTCCCATTTGTTAATGTCATTTAAAATTATCTGCTTCAGAATGGACTCTGCGAGGCCTATGATTCCTTCTGAAAGGCCATTATTATAGTATTGACCTTCATGAAAAATATCTTACTTGGAGATCTGGAACACAGTTCAGAGAACCGTATCTTAACCAATAAAGGCTTTCTTAAAAAATGTGTGAGAACATGATTGTTCAGACATTTAGTCCTATATACCTCATAGGTTTCATTTGGTAAATAAACTCTCATGGACTTGAATTAAGAAAAAAGATTTTATGCAAGATTTTGAGGTAGTAAAATAGTCTAACTAAACATGTTGTCCTTTGTCCTTGAGAATCCTTTGATTCATTCAGATGTTGTTTTGTATTTAAAAGGAAATGATTCATGCTTTAGTTGAATTTGCTTCCATTGTGTTGTATTGAAACTGATTTTATATGACTAAGTAGTTTTTGTAGTGTTTAAGAATACCACCAGAATTCCCCAAGTCAGTAGCCTGGAAACTAAGAACACTGCTTTTTACATCAAATAACATTTTGTTTTGCTTGAGTATGACTAATACCAAAAGAGCCTTAATTTGTGTAAATGGTTCTTTTAATAGAAGCCCCCCTTTGTTGATGTAAAATATCTAATTTTACAATGTTTTTGATATACCTATACATACCCCCTCCAACAAGTGTCCATATTTCATAAAATAAACACACCTACCTTCAAGACAGAGCTATGTAATAGTAAGATCCATTTGTTTTGACAGAGACATGAAAGTCTGTGCATACCAAATCGCAGTTGTTAGGAACTGAGACTTAGTAGTAATAGTGTTCAGTGGCCTAAATAAAACACTATCAGCAGTAAGTTACAGCACGTTCTTCTGTAGATAATGTATTGTGAGGAGAAGTAGAAAGAGAGCAAGACCAGGTCTGTAAATGGTCGTTTCTAAGAAAGAACAGGCATGGAGACGAGGCCCGGGAAGCGACCACTAGGAAGTAGTGCCCGCAGCCCTGTTGAGGGGGCAGCAGCAGGGCTCAGCTCACCCTTCGCTGAGCCCCGCTGCTGCCCCACTTTTGAGGATGCTCTCAGCTGGTTTCCGAGGGAGTCTCCCTGGCTGCTTCCATTCTTTTCTCTTTTATTCATTGTGTGAGCATTATTTGACTTAAAATCTCTATCTTCTAGAGTAATAGGTAAAAAGGTTCAGTCCTACCTCTCTCAACGTATTCTCATTGATCTTTTTGTCTAGTCTTTTGTTAAATGACTGAAGTGAGCTTTGAGTTGCGAAGCACTATTGGAGCCACTAAAATATCTCATTTTACCTTTGTGAATGATTTAATCTGGTTGAAACTAAATACTGAGTGTCTTCCCCATTCTTTCCCTCGTTTCACAAAGACTCCCTAAAACTTCCCGAAATTCTGAAGCACACTTGTATTCAGAATGTCGCCAGGCTATTCAAGAATTGACCTCTGACATTAGAATAAGAACGTTTTTTGTAGTTAGTGTTTTCAGTAGTCTTTCCCACATTCACTGGTGTGCTCTGGTCTCTGAAAGAGGGGAGCAGCCAGAACTGTGGTTTGCGAATCCCCATTCCCACCTCCACATCCTTCTCTCTGGAAAGTACTACCTCTACCAATGTCCAGTGGCATATAAAAACTGTGCTCACATTCATTACTAATGCTATTGTGTAAATTCTCTCCAAGGGAAATCTGCCTTCCACCTGGGCTTGAAAACCTTGAGCTAAAATGCAGGACAGCAGCTGCAGAATTTCAGCAGCAACCACAGTGAGGAGAATGGACACTCCCAAAATGACTTCACATAACTGGTTCTCTGCTGTGGCTGCATTTGTATAAGTTTGGTTCTGGTTGTAACCATAAGAAGTCCAAAGAAGCAGCATGGCCAAACTGCACCTTGAAGCATGTTCGCATTTGGCAAGCTCTATAAAAAGAAAATTCTGACATGTTATTGGAGTTCTTTAATAATCGCTTTTGGCTAATGATTTGAAAGTTGTTCTTTCCCTTGGACTCACAGTACTAACTTTTTGAAATTATGCATATGTCTCAGGAGAATGGTAATTAGAGTTGACCCTTGAATAACACAGGGATTAGGAGCCCTGACCCCTTGTAAAGTTAAAAATTCAGGTATAATTTTTGACTCCCCCAAAACTTAAGTTGTGCTTTGATATCTACCTGTGATTACTTCTAGGACCCCCCCAAAGATACCAAAATCAGAGGATGCTCAAATTCCCTGTATAAAGTGGCATAGATCGATGCATACAGTTGGCCCTCCACATCCACAGACTCTCAAACATTGATCAAAAACAATACAGGCACTTACCAAAAGAAAAAACCCTTGTGTGAGTGGACCCACACAGTTCAAACGTATGCCATTCAAGGGTCAACTGCACATATTGAGTAAATCATAGTATAATTCGTAACAGTAAAAAGACTGTATTATAATTAAGTTGATTTGTAAATATGTTTCAGTATTTTATAACAAAGTCCAAATGGGACTACTGTTTTACTATGAATGTTACATGACACCAGACAACTCCAGGAGACACATACCATCCACAAAAGGAATATTCACCTCATGAAACTGGAGATGAATAAAAGCAGTTGCCTTAGGAAGCCTTGAACTTAAAAAAAAAACAAGATAGGAATCTAAATTTAAGCAAAGGATCTTTCTTTCTTTCTTTCTCTAATTTATCAGGTGAGATTGTATGACATTTCAGGCATGCAATGCTACAATACGTCATCTGCACACTGTATCGTGTGTTCACCACCCCAAGTCAAGTCTCCTATCACCATGTGTTCCCCCCATACCTTCTTCTACCTCCCTGCTACAGGGCTGGGTGAAAAAGGTGAAGGGATTAAGAAAAAATAAAACCTCAGAGACACATTGTGATTATCTTTATTCTTTTAAATTGATGAGGCATTTAGTCAGCTAGAAAACCAGAATGATCTTCTCTTATACTTACTGACTTACTCCCTCTTTATCCTAACATATGGTGAGTGACCACATCTCGTGAAACATCAGCACCCTCCATGGAGTGACTGCTCCTCACCGAAGTTCACATTCCTGAAAGTTGAATGGGAAAGAAAATGTTCTGTTCTTCCAACCCATGTACCACCCAGCTTTCCATTACTGTGTGGAGACTGAGGAATGCCCTGAGACCTTAGGTCGGATGGAAGAATATTAAATCTCATGTACGGTGATTCTGTAGGGATGTTGGATAATAATATAATTTGTGATATTTAGCTCTGAGTTATGGCATCCGTGATTGGGATACCTTTATTCATTAAGTCCTTTCTGCCTCTTGCATCCTGTCCTCATAATTGTTATGGGACACAACCTCCTAGATCTGTGGTTGCATTTACAAAGACACTGGTGTGAAATATACACAGAGACCAGTTGTCTCTGGTAACTCACCCCATTCCCCTCCCCACTACTCTGGACTGCTCAGATTGTTAACAGTTACTGAAGGCTCAGAAACAGCCACTGAAAGGTATGTGAAGAAAGACACCAGCATGCTCTCTTAGGAGCTAGTGGGAGGCGGGCGATCGTGCCAGGGTGAGTGATGAGAAAGGTGGCATTATGTTTGTGTGGCAGCAACAATGAGTACTAGTGGTCATTAGAGGAATCTTGCAACTTTCAACACTTTGTAAGTGTGATTCCCCTCACCTCCCACTGTGGTCTAATGGGGAGAAATACCTGCTTTGAATTTTGGAAGGAGAAAATTGCCTGAATCACTCCAGTAGAGGAAATGCGTAGCAACTTAGCATTTATACACAAAAGGGCTAATGCAGTGACATTTGCAAATAGCTCTTTGCACATACTTAGTGGATCAGATTTGTTTTCCCTGCTGCACTTTTCGTTTGTAGTTTTTAAAAATATTTTCTAGTATTACCAGATTTAGAACTGGTGATACGTCTAGATCAGTGGGCCATGGACTTTAATTCGGGGGCTCACTGAAATGACTAGAAGTCTACCTCCAGAGAGGGGAGCCTCTGCTCTGTGACCCTTGTTCCCAACAAGTACAACCTCTAATGAAATAACTCTGCCCCTGAGAGGAAGCCTATTCAAAATGATAATTACAAATAGTATCCGTTATTCATTCAGAATTATGATCTTTATGTTCAGCTTTCTCATGACCAAAATCAATAGTTATTGAATTTTGCCCACCATAACCTACTGCATGAGATACTCTGGCTGTTGATAATACCGGAAAGCCTGAAATGTTCAGGTCCATGTAACTGCACACACAAAGGTAGAAACGTGTGCCTAGGTTCTGTGGGGGCTTTATCAGATTCCTTTCTTCCAGCATCTGGACATTTCATCCCTGGCTGCTTTTGGAGGGAGTCAAATCCTGACAGGAGGGTTATCTGGGGAACTACCCAGGGGGAAAATGAAGCCCAATGTGGAGCAGGAGGCCAGACCCAGGCCCCTGCTGGTAATGCAGTATGTCGCTGTCACATCTGACTGCATACACAAATAGATGCTTGAACTTCTGTTTTGTTTTGGTTTATTTTTCCTTTCACAACAGCATTCGTTTCGTAAGGCAAAGAAGAAAGTCTCTTGGAAGGATTCAAGTTTTCATATCTGCAGAGAGCATTGCTACAGCTTTCTTCAAGTTTAGCTGGTCTGTCAGGCGTCTTTGTTTCTGGTTGACTTGTAGAAAGCAAGTACGTAAACTAGTGTGAACACAGGAGAGAAGGATTTCTATTGAAAGTGTCAAGTCGGATATGGTGCATGGGTCCAGTCCTGAGAGGGCTTTGTCTCTCGCAGCCTGGTGGAAATTCACATTCATATTGCTGCTTCATGTTCATTAGCATGCGTGGTTAAACAATAGGTCGTGCCAGCCAGCATGGCAGTGTTGATTAATGCATTCCTCAAATGTGTTGATTAATGTGTTCCTATGATGCCTCCTTAAGCTGCCATTGCACCTGAGGTGTCCGGGATGTGCCTTCTTGCCCACCGCTGCGTCGCTCACACGAGCCCATGTGCACATGGATCTTCTCCGTGTCTGTTTCACACCAGTGCCTTTGTAAATACAACCACAGGTCTAGGAGGTTTTTTACAGAAATATTTTCCTCTCACAAAAGTGTCCTACACAATAATGTACAATAGCAGGGGACTCTATACACTATGAAGTTACCTAGAAGGAATTATCTGGCAGCTAAATCTATATCCTTGGTACCATCCATCTCTCCTGTGGATGATTCTGCCCAGATTTTAGTTTTTGTTCTTCTCAGTGTTTTTGTAAATAGAAAAAGATGAAGATACTTATTGCATACCATTTTCTCTAGAATGAAACAGGAAGAGATATGCAAATGGATCGTCCATTAGACACTTGGCAAACTTGGCATCTTAGCTGGAAACCCAGTCTTCCCAGAGGCAGGGATTCCCATCAGCCCCGCCAGGGTGCTTCTGTCTCCAGTCAGCCTCATTCAGGGTGACGACACTTCCTGATGTATTATGAATTCCCGTTAAATCACATGGGTTTTCATGTCTTGTTTCCAAAACGTCTCATCTTGACGGGATTCTGCCTGGCCAATGGTTTGAAGAAGGGACAGTGTTTGAGAGTTTTTATTTGTGTAGTATCATTTACTTGTTATTTTCGGACATAATAATTCTACTGCTACTTTTTAAGCTCTCTGTCCCTAGAGGTCTCAGCAAGATGACCAAAATGATGAAAAGACCATGTTCTAGAACGTTGAGAGAAGGTCCGAGCATAGAAGAAATGGTTCCGTAGTGTTGAGAGCAATGGCGTTGCCTTCCATGTCTCAGGCTCCAGTTGTAACGTTTCAAGAGAGAAAACCAGCAGTGCTATTCAGAAACACTTCTTTCAACACTGGGAAAAGCAGAGCAAACAAGTTCATCCTGAGCAAAAGGAGCTTTTATATATCCAAGAATTATGAAACTATTATATGAAGAAATAGTAACGTCACTAATATTTATCCCATTTTATTATTGGATGAAATTAATGGTGAAGGATGGCATTCAGATATTTTCAAGAATAAGACATGAGCGAAGATTCTTTAGTCCGTTTACAATGAGCAGTGATAAGACCATTCTAAGGTCTACTTTGGAGATTCTTAGATTGTATGACTTCCGTTATTTGATTAATGACATCTAACTCTATTACTTTAAAATGCTTGTTTATGTCTGTTCCACAAGGAATACTAATTATGCAAAAATTAAAAGTAAAATATTTCATTATTTCCTTGGCATTTGAATACATAAGTTCTTTTGGAATTTGAGGTACACAGAATATGTGTTTAAATAATTACAATACTTATTTGATGTGGAAGACATTTTGGAAAACTAATTTTATTTGATTTTCAGAGAATCTTTTTTATATGATATGTTTAAAAGAGAAATGCACCAAAATAACTAAGAGGGAATTCACATTTGTGATTAGACATGCATTTCTTGGTTTGCTTAAATTCTACAAGAACCAAAGGCGTAAACAAAGAGAAGCAACAAACATGACTAATCTGTTTTCCTGCAAGCTTTTACTGTACTGAATAAAAGCCTTGCAGACAGAAGCTGTTAGCCTGGTGAAGGAAAGGCCGTAGCATCAGGTTATGAAAGGAGAGAATGGAAGGCAGAGAACAATCTCCTTGGAGAAGGAGCCCAGGGGAAATGGTTTCTGCTGGTTTCTGTTTATTTTTTTTGTCAATAACACAGAGAACATGTAGTTAATTTAGTTTCCAAAATGGCTTTGTTCCCTGGAGCAAAAACAAAAAAATAAAATGGGAAAAGAATTTGACAAATATTGCTGGACAAAACTACCACATTAAAATTATTCAAATGACCTGGAAAATATATCTATAAGTTCCAAGTGCCCTAGAAAATATTTCTTTATTGTGTAACATTTCCCTGTTACAGAGAATATAACTACAGATATGCTTCATTACAAAAAACAAGTTTTTGAATTGATATGTTGTACAAAATAAATTTTTTGATTGGCACACATTTTTGAAGGCACTTAAAAAGCTTTCTTGCCATAGAGGAATGGGAAAAAATAAATATGTCTTAGGCAGCCTCTTGCACCATCCCGGGTACTTAGTTCATTCTCTGTAAATATTTGTTAAGTTGAAATGAATACTCGTTATGTACCAAAACCAGAAGGCATCCCTCAAGAAAACTTTCCCACTAATTCTCTCTGGGTCTTTCCGTGGGTTGCTTTTGATTGTTGGTTATTCAGAACAGCTTTATGGTAAATTGATAGATAATTTCATTTTCCTAAAAACAAATTTTTTAACATTAGGGTAAGTATCTTCCAGGGTCAGTGAGTAAGTATATTTCAAGTGTCTACATTACAATGGATTTGCTGAATTCTGACCAAATTACTATTTTAAATCTTCACCTGAGGATATGTTTATTGATTTTAGAGAGAAAGGAAAGGGGAGAAAGAAAGAGAGAGAAAAAAAATATTAATCAGTTGCTTCCCATATACGCCCTGACCAGGGATGGAACCCACAACCTAGCTATGTTCCCTGACCAGGAATTAAACGCGCAACCTTTTGGTATATGGGATGATGCTCCAACCAACTGAGCCACCCAGCCAGGGCCCAAATTATTTTTATTACTGAAATGTAGCTGCCGTGATCTACTAAGTGTTTCAATAGATACCAAAAGGGCATGGACAGATCTTTGTTAAGAATAAACAATTAAAAGGCTCTCTTTTATAAAACAGATTTCCCTCAGCTGAGAGGTAAACCCAATTCTTCACAAGTAGAGTATTCAGTAACCACTGAATAACTTATGAAACTATTGCCCATACTGTAACTTAGACTCTCACCACTTTACTGACAATAAATCAAAGTTTTTTCTGGAGTTATTTGTGTTTTATTTATACACATAAAATGCTAACTTATGGGACCTACATATAGTTTCTATATGGTCACCACCTTCATTAATAAACATTGTTGATTGTGTTTTATATATAGGAAATTATGAGAGATTCTAATAATGCATTCTGAATTAAAAGATACGACTCTTGCCCTTCAGTGACTCACATTCCTTAGTTACATAAATGTAGGTTGACCGTTCACATACTCTTTAAGCCTTGCAGCTGATACACTTTGAGTGTATTCGCATGACTGAAGGTGGAGAAATTGGAGGTGCTGTGAAGGCAGGTCGGAGAGTGTTGTCTGGGTTAGGGTTTTGGGATAGGTATGGGATTCTACTTAAGGATTTTGAGTAGAGGGGTCACATAATTAGATCTGAGTTTAGAACAAATACCCTGGTAACTATGCAGAATAGATGGATGAAATTGGAAACTGGAATCCAGCAGTAGGCAAGCGGTGATAATGCCATACCTGGGATCCTAGCACAGGGGCTACAGAGAAGGAGCTAGTTTGAATTGTATTATATTTCAGTGGACCTACATGCCAACTGGGAATGAAGAATGAGGAAAAGCAAGGCCTGACATCTGGCTTTAGAGACTGGGCGGGTGGATGGTGGTGCTGCCAACCAGAGTACAAAATGCTGAAAGCCTGCTTTTGAGAGGAAGATAGACAGTCTGTCGTATCTATATTGAGTCTGAAATACCTCTGGTTGTGAATGTATGGTACCGAGTTCAAATTATATTTAGTTATTAACCCATTTAGTTCTCGAGTGAGAAGTGATACGTGCCCACCATCATTTTGGAAAGGTTAATTTGGCATTAGTATTTTAGGAAAAGTCAGTGAAAGCACCTTGGAGACGAGGACAGCGGTTACTATGAGGAGAGTGGAAACTGTGGCTGTGGGGGTGCATGAGCACCTACATCCTAAAACTAGGAGACAAGCCGTGGGGATGGCAAGTGGAAACGCCAGGAATCAAACAGCTGCAGCTGGAGGAGAGAGACCCCTTGACTTTCATTATTCTATTTAAGTTTCGCCAAGCTTTGTTTCATTGAACTTTGTTTCATTATTTCATGAATACAATCTTAGTTGAAACATCTCTGCCTTGATTGAGTTCTTCGGAACTCAGAAGATTGAGTTGGCAGCATGATAACCTGTCATCCCAGGTTGTCCTTGGAATTAGTGGATTTTTTGAAGTGGGGTTGTTTCCCATGGCCCACAAGTGAGGAGAATTAATGCCATCAATCATCTCAGAGAAGAACAGGCTGTAGAAACCAAAAGGTCAAAAACTCTTATTAACCTCAGGACCTAGAATGTACACAATTTAGACTGAAATGACTTTCTCAAAGAGTGATCTAAACAAAGAAGTTTTGCCAAGGGCATAATAGCATTCCCAAGAGTCATTGGAAACATTATTGAAGCGATAACATGGGATATTACTAAGTAGACAAATTTGAGTCCAGTATAAGGGGAAAGAGATGCATTGTGTGTTTCTTTGTTATGTTTGTGTTTAATGTTTTTTTCTCCTGTAATCAATACTTGGACACATGCCAAATAACCAAGATGGCATTAACATTGAACATTTTTATTTCAATAGTTCTTTCAAATTCCTAGACAAAAGGCAGCTTAACCCTGGGGTAGTGCTAACATGAATCACTAGTCTCAGAAATAGTGTCCTACCACGAGGCATTGCCTGTACAGGGAATTCATGTGTACTCATAGACAAATTCTGGAGTAATTAGTGCCCCAAATCATAATTTTAAATGTCCAAATCATAATTTATAGTCATACATTTTTCACATTTTGAGATCCTAGGTATTTTTTAAATAAAACTCATACCACTGTCCATTCATCTTCTCTTTAATCAATCAAAAGGAAAAACACCATAGTTTTTTTAAGAGTAAAAAAATTATCTCATTTCCCTTCTACTTCTCATACACATAAGATAAGCAGAAAAAAACTCCAAATTTTGGCCCTTCTTTCATTTATCCCAGGAACATGGGATGGAATAGGAAGCAGTAAAGTGGTTCATGTCATGGGGGCACCTTGCTTGCTTCCTCTGCAGTTTACCAGTTAAGTCTTGTTACTAATAACCTCCCAGGGGTCTGGTACCAATTCTTCATTAGCTCCTGTTGTCCTAGAAGTCATATTGGTGATCCATGTGGATCATGGAGCCTATTTTCTGGAGAATTGTCTAATATGTATTTTAATTTCTATAAATTTTATCTGTGGAAAACCCTCTGTTTTGTTTTCCAAATTTTACCTGTATTGTTTTGAAGGTGGCTGACATATAACATACTTTGGCATCTGTAATGAAATTACATCTATCATCTGTCAGTAATTTGCTTCCTGATAAAAAGCATGGGACATGTCTGTTAGAATATACAATAGCAGTATTTTTAAATTGTTAAATTATGTAGAGTTCTTTGCAAATGATGTTAGAGAGTTCATTACAATTTAAATCTATTTTCTTATCAAAATTTTCCTTTTTCTTCTTGGCATTATATAGCTGTGCCTTGTATTCTTCTTCACTGATTACAATTGAATGTTTTACCACTATTTATAGAATACAGAGAATCTTGTATATTTTCCTTTATTAGTTTTATAAAGATTTATAATGAGAATTTATGATTTATTGAAATCTAGCTCTATTGAAATAGTCATTCATATAAGTACTATTTATTTCCTGAATAAAATGTAAAGTAAAATAGAGTATATTTTTTCATGTTTTTTGTTACAGAGTTGATAGTAGTATATTTTGATTTAAAATATTTGCATTTAAGAAGATTCTTTTTCATGATTGAGCTTCTGTTGATTCATAAGACATTGATTCATCTGTAGTGCCATAAATTCAGCACCATAATTTCAATCTTATAATAAACTAGAAAAGAAAATGAAGAAATTTTAGGTTGTAAAACCAGATCTGATACAAATTTTGCCTGATCTCTTTGTTGTTAACTTACATTTCTTCCTGGCTATGTGCCTGCACCATGGTAGACAGTTGCCATTCTTCTTTGGAACTGCTCGTTTGACCTCTTCCTAGGTTAGCACAACACAGAAGCAAGTTGTTTTCCCAAAGGGTCTTCACCTGCCCAGGGATGCATCTGTCTCACACTTCTCTGTTTTGTTGGCATATATGTACAACACGATGGCCTTTCAGATAATAGATGTTTGTTGTAAAAATAGCACCTGGGGTGCTCTAAAGCTGTATTCCATAAAGACAAAGTAGTTTAATTTTACATAAAATATTTTAATTTCTTCCCAATGGTGATGGCCCTTTTTCAATATTTGATAAGGTAAAATTAACACAATGTGACAATAACAATTGAGAATATTCAAAATATTCCCTAAGCAGTATTTGATTTTTAATATCAGTCCTTCCTTCCTTCCTTTCTTTTTTGCCCATACCTATAAAAAATGTCAACTGAATGCCCTGGCTGGTGTGGCTGGAGCATCATCCTGTAAACCGAAAGGCTGCAGGTTCAGTTCCTGGTCAGAGCATGTTTCTCTCTCATGTTAATGTTTCCCTCTCTCTCTCCCTTCCTTCCCCTCACTCTAAAATCAATGAGAATGAGCTTGGGTAAGGATTAAAAAATATGTCAACAGAAGTTTTTGGAAGGATTAAATTTTTATATGGACAGTAATACCATAATAGTAAAATTGAATATTCTCAGTGGTACCTGCGCTGAAAACCATTATGTTCTACTGTAATGATAGTCACCATTCATAAGGTTTACTATGTACTAGACAGGCTGTAAGCATGTTTTACCTCATGTCATCCTCACAGTAACCTGTTGTCATGTCCATTATATAGATGAAGTAGAGAATTAACTACATTGCCCATAGATACACAGATAGTAATCGAGCAGGGATTCAAAAGCAGTTAGTCTCATTCCAGGACACATATTCTTCACCAGCACACCTCTCCTTCGGCAAGAGATGTGCCCACAAGATGCTTAATCCATTAACAAGGGAAGCCTCTGGCCTTAGGAATCCTCATCAATATGCTATAAGTACATGACCAATAAGGTCTCTATGGAAATCAAAGCTATTGTACTGCTGCCCATTCACATCAAATAATAAATCTAAAGGCTGTGAAGGTTGTTACGCTGCACATGTGGTTCTAAATATCCATTTCATGTCCGTGCACACTGTGTGTAAGGAATGGGGGCTAGAGAATGAGGAAAAAACCTCTAGGCCAAACAGTATAATAAGTTAGGAATGCTTGCCTGTCCCAAGACGGCATGACACCAGCATTAGCCCTTTTCTTATCTCTTATGTAGCTGATTATACCTGAAAAAAAAGTTCTCGGGGTTTTAGTATCAGTGTGATTTGCTCACAAATGTGACATTTGTCCACTTTAATAGAAATAGTCATAATTAAAGCTTGCTCTTTGTACCTGTCTCCACCTTCCACCTCTGCCTCCTTGAGTTCTTCTGCAGGAACCCTCTCCTCTCCTCTCCGTGTTTTGTTCCCACAGGACGTCAACAGCAGCCAGCTGCCTACTGCTTCTCAGAAATCACCTGGTAACAGCTCTGGGTGTGACTTCCTACTCTTTTCCCTGCCCCCTTCCCGTCCTAACCCAGTATTTGTATTTTAATAGAAGAATCTGGAAAATAAATGGTCTTGAAATGTAAAGGAAGGAAAAATTATATCCTATCATTAAAGGAGTAGAATTCCCTGTGAGGGTTTTTCTTTTTGGACAGGGGTGCCCTGTCCCACAAGCCCCTGAAAGCACTACACAGTAAAACTATGTACTCATGAGTCCCCACGTGCTTAGATTATAATAATTTCAGCAAATGATCATGACTAATAGGTACTTTCTTAAAAATATTATTAGTAATAAAATATGGCTTTGCAACATACATATTATTTAAATGTATAGTTTTTATTAAGGATCTTATTTTCAAGTGTTTTATTGTAGATATTACTTTTTCTTTATCTTAATTAGGTGTGTACAAAGGCAAAGCCCTTATCCTGACCTCACTCATGTTTCTTTCCCCAACTCTGTTCTCAATATATTGGGACCCTCGATGTCCCTTGAACAAGCCAGGCACACTCTCCACCTCAGGGTCTTCACTGTGGTTCCCTCTGTCCAGAAACCCTTTCTGCATATGCTCCAGTTGCTTGCTGCCTCTTCTTCCGGTCTTTGCTCAAATATCACTTTTCAGTGAGATATTTCCAGATTCTGTGGTGAGCCAGTGAACCTGTGCATGTATACACACACGCACACACACACACACACTCTCTCTTTGGAATCCATACCTCCTTCTCTAGTTCTCTAGGGTTTTTTTTTTTCTCCAGAGTACTTACCACTTAATAAACTGTAAAGTAAACTATTATTTTGTTATTATCTGTCTCCCTTCACTAGAGTATGTGGTCCATGAGGGCAGGAACTTTTGTCTATTGTGTTCATTAATTTTCCCAGCACCAGGAATACTGCCTGGCATATGTTAGGTGCTTAATTTGTTCAGTGAATGAGGCAATGATTGAATGAATGTAGCCCTTTGAAAATTTTAAGTTTCAGCCCTTCAGATAATGTCATTAGCTAAATAAATTCTGCTTTACTTTCGTGTAATATTCTGACTTCCAAAGTTTCAGAAATGTCATAATTAAGAACTAAGCTCACTCGCATATTCTGCTAACAGTCAGAAAGGGTATGGTGGTTTCCCATTGTTAAATGTGGAGGTGGAGCTGGAAAACAATCAAAAGAAATGTTCTTCCTATTTTTTTGAACAAATGAACAAATCTAGCATTTGATTTTGTGAGAACAAATGCTCTTCACAAAGAACAAAAAACTGTTCCCAAAATCTTTGAAGTGTGTCACTGATCCCTTAACCAGTAGCTGGAAAAGCAAAAATCCCAGTGACAAAATGGGCTTTGTTGGGATGAAAGCTAATGATAAGTTTACAAAGACTGACTGGGCATTTGGCTTGTGACTAATTCCTGGCAGTGACACAGAGTATGCTCTGAACTGGCCCAGGCACATACATTTTAAGTAAAGATGCTTGTCCTTAAAGAAATTTTATTTTTTTGCCTAGTGCTCTCATTTAAATTAAAATAATGCATTGCTAAAGATATAAATAACATTTAGAATTCTGCCAAAGTCACACCAGTTTCTAGAATGGTAGAGGGAAACAGATCACTGGGGGTTATCATCATTCATTTCTTAGAAGTTCTTTCTTCCAATAATCATTTAATTTGCTGGTTGCAAAACCACAATGAATCAGAAAAATGTTCCTAATGGTCTTCCAGTTTTTGGATCTGTTCTCTGGTACAAATATTGAAGCCAGCCTATTTCCTATCAACAGTAAAAATCTTCAGTCAACCACCAAGGCACATTCATGTAGTGATTTCAGGATGTTCAGAGCTCTCCAGCCTGCCAGCTAGTGTCTAAACTTCTGCTAGAGCATGGTTTCCTTAATTCAGTTCTGAATTTATTGAGCTGCATCTGCTTCAATCACATATCAGACATGGAATTAGCACTGAGTCACCTGTGTACTCTCCCATATGCCAGGAATTTGAAGCGTTAATCCCTGCTGAAATGAAACCTGTGAGGTCTCATTCATGTAATATTTTAGTGGCTCCATATTTCAGGGACAGAGCTGAAAAATGGAGCTACTCCCTGAAAGGTATCCTTCCCTGAAAGGTATCAGGATGCCTGTACAGAACTGGAAAGCACAATGGAGAAACTTTCCCAAGCTTTGAAAATGTGTAGAGGCTCAGCCTTGTCCACAAGTTATAAGGATAAAAATGCCAAGTGCTTGAAAACCTGTGGTTCTCTTAGCAGATGCCCTGTTTCTTCCACCCTTCTTAAGACCCTGAAGATGTGAAAGTGCAGCAGGCAGGAGTACAGATTTCCATCTCTAACTACATAGAACAAAGAAGTAGCCTCTGCTTCCGGAGACAAGCTCTGGGAACTCGGAGCTTGGTACTAGCTCAGGTGCACACCGTCAGCAGGTTCAGTGGATCCCTTTTCAAATATAGAGTCACATGTACAATCCCAGTGTGTAACTCAGAGAAGAGCTGAGCCGTTCTGGAGCCCCTCCTGTTAAGCCTTTCCCCAGTGCCCTGAAGAGGCTCTGCCCCACGATGCTCCCCTCTGGCAGAGGACACTGACCACAGAAGTACTTCGATGGTTGTCACAAATGCTGTTCTCCATTCATGGAAACAGGGCCAGTTCAGTGTTGTTTTCAAGTGTACGGACTCTGGAGTCAGACAACCTGATTAGACAACATGAGCCCTGGCTTTGCCAATAATAAGTAAGGAACGTGGAGAAGTAACCAGACCACTGTGGGCCTCACTTTCTTCATCTGTAAAATGGGAAAACATCAGGTTATGAAGAGGTATAACAGAGTAATATCTGCAAAGGACCTGGTACAGAGTGAGCCCTTAGTAAAAAGTAGTTGTAAACATAAATAAAACTTAATTCCAAATGATATAGAATGCTTCAGTTTTAGAGGAGAAAAAATAAAATCAGTAGCTTTAATAAGGACTGAAAAAAATGTGACAATCTAGCAATCATTTAATCACTTTTTCTTCCACTCTTAACCCCTGTTGTAATTAATAGTTCTACCCTTTTTTGCTATAGACAAAAAGTTTCTGATGTATGGTGATGCAAATGTGGATTTAAGAGATGCTAATGTTATAATGAGCCAGAAGTTAATGAACAGGAAACTGAACAAGAATGGGGCAGACAACTTGGCACCAGAGATGGCTTCAGGGCAGGAAGTGTAAACCCAGCATGTCCAGAAAGGGGAAGTGATTTGGAAGACCAGAAGAGTGGACTGGGTAAGGGGCTGTGTCTGGGCTGGCTGTGAACAGATTTCACTGTGTGATGAAGGGAAGGCACAAGTGCAAGTCCCTCTCCTTGCACGAAGCAAATAGTTTGTGATGTACTTTCCAATCTCACAAATAGTCTGGGTGCCATTTACCTCAGCCCCTGAATATGTCTGTTATTTCTTATTTACTTGTTGTTCAAATGCATTAATTCTATTGCCCAGGTAGATTATAGATTTATGCAGGACAGGGACAATGTCTTCTGCTTTAGACCCGTCTTCCAAAGTATTGCCACATAGGAGGTATATTTATATTAGACAAGGTACAGAGGAAAACAGAAGCCATTTTAGGTATTTTAAACAAGAGTCCATAGTAGAAAGGCTGGAGCTGCAAGAGAGAGAAAGAGAGAGAGAGAAATGTTGGAAGAACAAAAAGGAAGAAGAGGTGACACCTATTTCAGAAGCAGCTAACATCTCTGAGCTGGAACTCATGAGCTTGCTTTAGCTATTGCAAGTTGGTGGAGACACAGGCATTTGATTCTGGATCTACTCAGAAGGTGCTATGTTAACCAGGGTTGAAACCCATAAAAAAAGTGCTGGTCCTTCTTGTGCTGCTGGAGTCGAGAATCACACCAGCCTCACTGCTACTATAGCAACTACCATCAACTGCCTGATTTTGAATCAGAACTGAGAATATTGTCTTTGCCATTCTTTTGTATTACCCTCATTACCTACAGTTAATAGAACCAAATGGAAAGTCAACTGGTAAAAGAGTGTGGAATTTTAGTTTGCAAACTCCTAGCCCCAGTAGTACAAAGTGTAGTAGGACAGGTGTGGAACTGAAAGACAACAGATGCATAATTATAATGGAAAGAGCATTTGATTTAAAATCAAAAGACCTGAAACTAAGCCCATGTGTAAGACGTAGTAGTCTAGTGATCTTGTACAAGTTACTTAATCTCTCAGAGGCTCAGCTTTCTTCGAATGATAGTAGTACTAGCGAAAAGAGTTGTTTGGAGGAATAAATGAGATAATGCATATGGAAAATATTTTAAAATGATAAAGTTCTGTGTGGATATGTTATGTTACACAAGCCTGTTGTGAGACAATCATATGGGCTTTTTTATAAACTGGAAAGATGTCTGCCATTCTTGCGTGTACTTAGACTTCCTTTATGATACCAGAGAGCATCACTAAACTGTGGAAGATGTGAGATCAGTAGTATTTGTCAATTTAGCAGATTAAAAAATTTTTGAACAGTTCTCTTTGATGGGTCACATCCAGAGATAAGCAGCTGAGCCCCCTTAGCCGCAGGAAGGAAGGGAGACCAGCCTCGGGTTACACAAATGAACTTATTAAGGGGATTTATAAAGCCATCTAGTTAATCAGAAAGGAGGGGAGTAAAAACAGCCTTTCTTAGCCAAGCCATGATCACCCGCTGGACAATTAGAAGCACAGCTTTCATTACACTGTTGTAGTCCTCTGTTGGGGTCAGGCATAAGAGCCAGCTACAGCTGGTGGGTGCACGCAGTAAGGCTGTTAATTAATCACAAGGGGGTGGAAGCCCAGGAAGGGGCATTCGCACCCTTTGATTTCGAATGGCCCCAGTTCCACTGCACTGACCTGCATTTCCTAAGTTGGCCTCTGTTAGATGTCTATGAACTGTGGCATGTTAAGTCCTCATTTACAAGTTGCCAGTGGAGTTGTTTAGGCAAACCATTGACTTTGGCCTTGATTGGATGGAGGTTTAATTTATATCCTGTATTCTAGAGTAAAATGCTAGTTTCACCAGTGTAAGAGATTTGGTAGATTTACCCATTAACATGTTTTACAAGAGCTAATGCTTTCCTGATACCTTTTTCTGTGTCAGACACTATGCTAAGCACTACCAAAAATTCATTTAACCTTCATAATAACACTAAGAGGTAGGAACTGTAATTCCCATTTACATATGTGAAATTAAGGCACACAGATCCTAGGCAACTTGTGTAAGTCACAGTTAGTAAGTGGGGAAAAGGCCATGGCTGGCTCCAATGTGTGTTCTTGATACCAGGAAGCATTGCCTCTCAAAGATGGAAACTTTTTTAACGTCTCTTCTTGTTTGGTGATTGTTCTCTTCATTAGATGTGGCATATTTAACAATAGAAACTTCTGTAGTTAAATCATACTCCTGAATTAGCAATCAACTCTCTTGATGGTGATTGTCCTTTTGGACTTTGATATCACGTATTTTAGTACTCTGACTTACTGAGAATTAAAGTTTCTAAACAGTTTCTCCACAAAGAAAGAAATTTATTACATAAAAGCACCAGAGCAGGCATCTGGTACCAAGAGAAACTTGGACATGTGTTTTTCAGGTACGGAACCTGTCTCAAGGAGACCCACAGCTACTTCGTAGCAGCAGAAAGTCTAGATGGCATCTAGCCCTGAACGTGTCTCTTTTTTCTGGAGCCACACAACACTTTTACATTACACTTTTAACATATGAAATTAACCGTTTTTACAGTAGTAGCAATTTCATATTTAATTTTAATTTCTGGCTGTTTTTAAAAAAATAATTAAATGGCCTGGCAACACTGGATTTTTATTTACCTGACCACAGTCAGCTGGAGCTGAGTAGCAGCAGGCCCCTAGCTGCAGGGCCTGAGCCTTTGTTCCTCCACAGCACATATTCATTCTCTAACCGCTTGGCCACTCATAGCATTTTAGTCTGAGACCTCTAGTTCGGGACAAAGACTCCCTGATTCCAATCAAGTCTTTTTACATTATCACACTGTTCTCTCAGCAGATGATACAGCTATTTACAATTCAGATACCTTAAAAACTGTTTTAGTAAACATTATAGTCAGTGTTTAACTTCTCCTGTTGGGTAATAAAGTTGGGTGTCTTTCATCTCCTTCCCTTTGTCCCCCTTCTTCACCCCCCCTCTCCTCTCCAAGAACCTGTACTTATATATTAGCTTTAGGCACAATCAAAAGAAAGCTTGATCACTCTCCTAATTTACATGCAATAAATATATGCATATATATTTAAAAACTGGTGGCACACCAAAGAAGATATGCATATGGCAAATAATCATATGAAAATGAAAAGATGCTTCAAGTCATATATCATCAGGAAAAATAACTATTAAAACAACAATGATTGAATGGAATCACAAAAGAGCCCAATAGCTAAAGCAATCTTGAGAAGAAGGAACAAAGCCGGAGGCATCAGGCCTCCTGATTTAAACTATAACAAAACTATAGTTATCAAAAGAGTATGGTATCGGTATAAAATAGACACATAGATCAATGGAACAGAATAAAGATTCCAGAAATAAATCTGTCTGTATGGTCAATTAACTACAACAAAGGAAACAAAAAATATACAATGTGGAAAGGACAGTCTTTTCCATAAGTGGTTTTGTGAAAACTGGACAACATGCAGAAGATTGAAGCTGGATCACTACTTAAACCCTATACAAAAATTAACTCGAAATGGATTAAAGACTTGAATATAAGACCTGAAACTATAAAACTCATAGAAGAAAGCATAGGTGGTAAGTTCCTTGACATCAGTCTTAGAGGTGATTTTTTAATCTGGCACCAAAAACAAAACTAAGCAAGTGGACTATATCAAACTAAGAAGCTTCTGCACAGTAAAGGAAACAATCAAGAAAAACAAAAAGGCAACCTACTGAATGGGAGAAAGTATTTGCAAATAATATATCTGATAAGGAATTGATATCTAAAATATATAAAGAACTTATACCATTCAATAGCAAAAAAAACAAGAAAGACCCCCAAAAATTCAATTGAAAAATGGGCAGAGGATCTGAATAGACATTTTTTCCCAAAGAAGACATACAGATGACCAGACATGTGCATGAAAAGATGTCCAATGTCACTAACAATCAGGGAAGTGCAAATCAAAATCACAATGAGATATCACCTCACGCATGTTAGAATGAATACTATCAAAAAGACAAGAAATAACAAATTGTGGCAAGGATGTGAATAAAAAGGAACACTTGTACTCTATTGGTGAGAATGTAAATTGGTGAAGTCACTGTGGAAAACAGAGTGGAGGTTCCTCAAAATATTAAAAATACAATTACCGTATGATCCATAACTATCTGAAGAAAATAAAAACCCTCACTTGGAGAGATAGAAGCACCCCCATGTTCATTGCAGTGTTATTTACAATAGCCAAGATATGGAAGTAACCAAAGTGTCCATTGATGAATGAGTGAAGATGTTTTATATATAATATATAAATTAGATGTTTTATACATACATATTTATATATAAAATCTTTATAAAATGCTTTATATATACATGTTTATATATCAAACCTATATATAAAACATCTTTTTATAAAAACATCTATATATAAAACACATATAATATAAATTATACATCAAATATATGTATGTATGAATTATATATGAAATAGGTAAGAATTGCATGCATGTATTACATAATTTATATGAAATACATGCAATTCGTGTGAAATACATGTATAGTACATATAATATGTGCGTGTATAATGTGTATATATGGATTGTATGTTCATTTTATGCATGTATAAGAAATATGTGTATATATGAATATTATGTGTGTGTGTATATATTCACACATATATAAATTCAGCCATAAAACAGAATGAAATCTTTTCATATGTGACAACATGGCTGGAACTTGAGGGCATTCTGCTAAATGAAATAAGCCAGAGAAAGACAAATGCCATATGATCTCACTTATGTTTGGAATGGAAAATAAATTTTGCAAAAAGCTAACTATAAATAGAGTGAACAGATTGATTAGCAGAGGTAGAGGGTGGGAGGTGGGCAAAATGGGCAAAGGGAGCCAAAAGTTACAAAATTCCAGTTATAAATAAATAAGTCAAGGGGATATGGTATATAGCATGGCAACTATAGTTAATAATCTTGTATTGCACATTCGAAAGTTTCTAAGAGAATAGATCTTAGAAGTTCTCATTAC
>PVKM010010471.1:0-34852 GCA_004027735.1 Carollia perspicillata
ACAGAAAAACTGAATCGTCCAAGGCGTTGCTTCGGAGCTGACATCCCCCTGATTTATTTCTCGTTCATTTGACTTCCTTTGCTTTTCAACCTGAATTGGCCAGATTTATGGTTTTGTGGAGGCACAGCATCCCCCGTCTGATCCCTATGCACTGTTAAGAAAAAACAAGATCGAGAGCATGAATTATTTATGTTTATGAATCTTTCTGAAAATTTATCAAAGTTTCTCTTTTCACCAAGCCAAATCAGTAGGCAGGCAATGCACATAATTTCTTATTGAGAAAATAGTAAACTATGACTCCTTTGGGGAGAATTGTAAAATTTTAAGAACTTGCCTTGATATATAAATCCATTGAAAACTTGGCTCTCATGTAGCTTTCTTAAATTATAGAGTGTTTAGCTGCAACTGTACATGGATTTTTGTGGTTCTTTGTTTTATAACCGTGCATTCCTTATTCCTCCCAGCACCTGTTATTTGAAAGTTTAATGAACCTTCCCTTTTTGTCTGTATCTAGTCGTGGAATCTTTGAAGCAAAGTAGACACGAGCCGGGTTCCCGTGTCACTTCACCAGCGTCTTCCCCCCAAGCTGAGATGGACGCTCTACAAGCTCCTACCCGGTAGAGCTGTCCGAACAAAACTTCCTGAGGATCGTGAGAAGCCAGTTTCATTCCCAGTTGTATTGATATTTCCTCCCCTTCTCTTTTAATTTCAAAGCGATTTCACAGTATTAAAAACAGGGGAGAAAGGACAGATATTTGGGACCAAAATTGAATATGTATTTGTCAATGACCCAAACTGTTTCTCAGTCTTTCCATAGGGTTGGTCGCAGACCTATCTTTAACAATATTCCCTCCTTGCTCCGTTAAATCAATTAGGATGACCCAAGATCAAATTATTGAAAGTCATCTTTTTAAAAATATGATACTCTCTAACATACCATTTTTTTTTTAGTGATTGAGGCTTTACCCTCTCCCTTACTCTGCTGAAATGTATCACCAATTTAATTCCATTGATGTAGTAATCTGGGTCTAGTCAAGAGATAGAAACCACTTAGATTAATCAAGAGAAGATGAATATACATAATTTTTAACTGTGATAAAAGACTAATTAAGATGTAAGGATATCTAAGGATAGTCTATAAGGATAGCCTTGAGGCTGATGGAGTGCCCAAGACAGCACAGCCTGGAAGGGGTTCACACCTCATTAAAGAGATAGGCAGTGACAGGGTAGAGAGATGGCTGAAATAATCTGGAGTTGCAGGGCACACAATATGTAATACTTTGATTGCAAGTGAATTGCAGGGGACCAGCGACCTATGGTGTACCAAAGCAGTGGCAGTCCTGGCACCCACAGGGCAGAAGGGCTTCCGAATGAGTCAGGTTGTGGCAGGGTGGTTGGGGGTAGTTTTGGGGGTGTTGTGATGCTTGCAGATGAAACCCCTGCTGGGTATGATGTGACCCTCTGGGCTTGGGTCAGTTAGGGCTCACTCAGTGTCTGGACAGATGACTACAGGAAGGTTATCAACAAGCGGAGGCTGCAAGATCCTAGAGACTGCATTCTGGGCCCATGTCTGAGGGAGGCTCCACCAGATGTTCTCACACCCACATTCTGCAGAGGAAACCTATTCCTTTTGTAAAGTCTCTCTGGCGCCCTCTACTGAGAAAACTTGGTGCTCACTTTTAAGGAGAAATGATTATAGAAATTTCTTTTCACGAGGCATGTATTGAAGAATGAATTTGGAGCAGAAAAACAATAAATTGTTAATTTTCTTTTACAATTTTATTGTGACTCAGCTGGGATATAGGAAAAAGTTCTTTATACTTAAGAATCAGACAATCAAGATTAAAATACTAACATTACTAAGATTTCTTAGTTATATTTATGTGATTTGGGGCTATATATTTTGTTTCCCTGAGCTCTAGATTTTTTTTGTGTTTAAGATATGCATACAGCCCTCCTCAAAAGATTATTGGGAGAACTAAATAAGATATATAATTGAAAGAAACTGGTACTGAAAATGCAAATGCATTTTATTTATTTTACGTTTTTGAATTTTTAATAAATTTAATGCTAATAAGGTTGCTTCTGGGGATATACCAGCTGGTAGCTTAGAATTTAAAATCAAAACCAAAACTGAATTCCAAATTAACAAACAAAATCCAGGTTTTAATTTTGGTTTTAAATTTATTTCAGGGTTGATGAGTGTGATAACAAGAGCAATGGATCCAGTTAAACAGGAGGGGTAGGGAAGACTTGTGTGTAATGAGTTCATTTTGCTTTATGTGCAGAGCCTTCTGTAATCTTATCTGAATGTATTCTCAATTTAGGAGATGCAAATGTTTCCTGTGAAAAGAAGTCCTTTCATCATTAGTATGTCAGGTCCAGGGTCTTTCTGGAGCAACTGATTGGAGCCTTTTTTCAAAGGTGCTTCTCCCTAATTTAATATACTTCCAGTTTCTCAGTTCCCTCACTGTTTCCGCCCTAGCATTGCTCTGTCTTTCTCAGAGGAGAGGGCTCAGTACAAAATGCTGGTTGCTAAGCAGTGCCTATTTTTACTCCACTTGAACAGAAGAGAGGCCCACTCGATGAGATTCTATCACTGAGGCTAACGACTAAGCAGCGTTTGCAATTTAAACACTTATTGGTGTTTTCCTATGAATCCTAAGGACTCCACAGTTCGGCGTCCAGGATAAAGATGTAAAACTGAGGCCAAGGAATGGCCCAAGGAATAGAATGAAAAATAGTTGTAAATATATTAACTCATCAAGATTTTATTGAGTTCCTAATATTGTTTATGACTCTGTAGTAGGCATTTGGAATAAATTATTGAGCTAAGTGAATTTGTTCCCTGATTTCCCAGAGCTCAGGGGAAGAGAGACAGATTGTGATAGAAAACAAAATAAACATGTTGCAGAGACAGCATAACACAGAGAGGGGGAGTCTGTTTTAACTAGAGAACAAAGATGAGGGCTGCCTGAGGCCCAGGTGCCAAGACCAAGGAGGTGCCAATCATGTGGAATGTATTCTAGCAGAAAGAACAGCTTGTGCAAATGCCCCGGGAGAGGCAAAGTCAGGCTGGGAGGGCAGGAAAGAGGTGGGGAGTGGGGCAGGAAAGGAGAGAGCTTGCCACAGGTAGCTGAGAGAAGACCAGTGTGCCTGGAGTCTAGTGACCAAGGAGATGAGGTGGAAGTTACAAACACGGATTTGGATTTTAGCTACAGTGGATGAGTGGGATCCTTGGGAGGGCTTTATGCAGTAAATGGTTTGATCCACATACATTTAAAAAAATCATCTTCATTTTCAAGAGGGGAACTGGTAGTAGGAGGGCCAGAATAAAGCAGGAGTCCACTAAGGACACTACGACAAAGGTCCAGGAAAAAGAATGATAGACATTTGGTGAAGGGGATGGTAGTGCAAATAGCCAAAACACGAATGTGAAATATATGTAGCAAGTAGAAGAAAAGAAACTTGGTGATGAACTTTTGGCTTTTTATCACAACCCTGCTCCTTTTACAAACGTCCCAGATTTATTTAATGACCACTCCTTCCTTGTGATTCCCTGGAGACTCTCCCTAACTCTTTTTATTTGAACACTCAGTAATCTGCTGGCTCTGTAGTCGGAATAAATCCCAAATTGACCACCTCTCATCAGTTCTACCTCTCAATACCTAGTCCGAGCCACCATCATCTCTCACCTAGGTTATTGCAATACTCTTGCCTGCGTCTGCCTTTCTTCCTGCAGTCTATGATGTGCACAACACGCAGAGAGACCCCATTAAACAACGGATCTGATCATGCTAATCCTCCACTCAAATTCCACCAGCAGCTTCCCGTTGCACATTGAGTAAGAGATGAATTCCTTACGATGGATGAAAGACCCCACGTGATCTGGCCACTATAACTCTTATTTCACTCTCTACCATATTTCTTAAACACGACAAGCTTGCTCTTACCCCAGAGCCTTTGCACTTGCTATTTCATCTTCACGTCTAAATGTGACCCACTGCCCCACTTTTCGAGGCATCGTTCAAACGTCACCTTCTCAGGCAGACCTTCTTTGATGGGTCTAGATAGAATGAGGCTCTCCCCCAGCACTCTCTATTCTTTTTCTGCTTTATTCTTTCCATAGAATTAACTTATCTGACATGCTGTCTGTATTACAACTTATTTTATGTAAATTGTTAAGGTCCATTAAGTGGCAACATTTTTTAAATAGACTTTAATTTCAAAACAGCTTTATGTTTTCAGAAAAATTGAGGAGGTAGTACAGAAGGTTCCTATATACCTGGTACCCAGTTTCTCTTGTTATAATCTTACTTTAGTATGCTACATTAGTCACAATTAATGAACTGATGTTGAAACATTATCATTATTAACTCAAGTCCATAGTTCATTCAGATTTCCTTCGATTTTCAGTAATGTTCTTTTTCTAATCCAGGATCCCATCCAGGATGCTGTATTACATTATGTTGTCCCATCTCCTTAGGCTCTGTCAGGCTAGGACATCTTCTCAGACTTACCTTGTTTTTGATGACCTTGAGAGTTTTGAAGGGTACTGACCTGATGTGTTGTAGAATGCCCTCCTACTGGGAATTTTCTGATGTTATTCTCACAATTAGACTGAGGTAATATCTTACTGGAGAAGATCACATCATACACCTCAAGTGCACATTACCTATGTGAATTAGACTGAGATACGGACCTTGATTGCATGGCTGATACATACTACTTCACGTGTTTCTACACTATATTGGTACTTTCCCCACCTCCATACTGTTATCTCTGAAAGAAAGTCATTACACACAACCCACATTGAAGGAAAGAGGAGTTATGCTTCAACTTTCTGAAGGCAGAATATCCATAGAAATTACTTTTTAAATCTTCTGCAAGGGGTATTTTTCTCTTCTCATACATTAATTTATTTCATCAATTCTACAAGTATAAACTCAAGAATATGTCATGGTATATTTTGGGTTATTGTCCCATGCTACTTTATTGATTTACTTTGTTCTTTTAATTGCTTCAGCTTTAGTCATTGGGAGCTCCTTCTGTTGCTCCTGTACCCATATGACATATTCTGATCATTGTTTTTAGGACTTTCATACTTTCTGATATTATAAAATGCTCCAGGCTCATTTTGTCTATTTCCTGTCCCAGTCCTAGAAATGGCTATTTTTTTCCCAAAGAATAGAGGTGAATGTTCATCAGTTTAATGATTTGTATGTCCCTAGTACCCAGAATAGTACCTGGAACAAAGGAGTTGCTCCATAAATATTTGTTACATGAATGAATAAATGGATGAGTGAACTGGAAGCAACATTAAGATATAAGGCAGTGTGAGTCAGAGTCCTCTCCCCTGGTCTGATTCTTCTCTCATTAAGGCAAGTGGGGTCCAGCATTTTGGCATAAAACCTTCTATGGGCAATGCCGCAGGATTTAAGTTTGCCTCACTCTCAAATGTTATTATTTTTTAAGAAAATGGTCTTCCTGAGGAAGGTATATAGAAATTTACAATTCATTTATTTTAAAGTACCAAGCATTGTTTCCTTCAGTCCAAATTAACCATTCTTCTCTCAATACACCCCGCTTCCTCGTGCCCTAATTAGAACACTTATTTTATTCTCCCTTAGTTGTCTTGTCCCTGTTTCTGTCACTCACTAGGCTGTGAGCGGCTTGAGAGTGGGACCATGCCTTATTCTGTGCAGTGCCCACAGCACCGAGGGAACCTACACGCAGGCATTTCTCAGCGAGTGCCTCAGTGGATGGGCTTCCCAAAGAGACACCGTGGCACCAGGATTGACTGTTTTACATGCATGCAGTTTATCTGAGGCAACAAATAATTCAAATGGCAAAGCAGAAGTAGTCAAAGATCTAAGCTTTTTAGATATGGGACAATCATCTGAAAAAGGGTATGCTTTAATTTTAAATACTATGGGACAGAGGAAAAAAATGAATCTACTCTCTAGCTAGGCTAATTGACTGTTTCTCTCCCTCCCATCTCTGTTGTTATCCATAAATTCCAGTAAACAAGATTTGTTTCTTATAGATTGCAGATTTATAAAACTTTTAAGATAACTGTTAGATATGCTATACTCCCTTATTTTGAAGATAGAGGAATTGTGGCTCAGGGATTGGAAATGGGTTTTCCATGGTCACGTGGACCTGAAAGCTAGATCTCGGTGTCCTGACTGCCATGCCAACCTCATCATCGCTCTCGGAGAAGGTCTCTACCAGTGTTAACAGGCTGGCGTAAAAGTGGGTACTTCATTGTTACCTGTTCACTGGAAAATACATGTTTGCTGGGTAAAAGAATGAATAGTATAACTGAACTAATTTTTAAGCATTCAGTAGGAAAGAGGTTGCACATTTAAAATCCACAGAAGACAGAGCTATCATTTTCAAATATTAAACCACAAAAATTTGGTCAAACAGAAAAGAAAAAAGAAAGCAACATTTACAAAGGACTAACCATGTACGAGTTGCCTGTGTGTGTTACTTAGTTTGATGTTTCATGCTCAACGAGGTAAGTGTTCTCATGAGATGTGAAATCGCCCCCAGTCACACAGATACCTCCTGGTAGAGCTGAAATTCACACCCAGTGTCTGTGACTTTCACGTGTGGGTGAGTCCTTTTTACTGCACCACGATCCTTCCAAACTTCAGGCATTGAACTATTCTGATTACAGATTTGAACCAAGTATTGTTGAGCTTATGTTATGCACCCTGTCAGTGGTGTATTGATTTAATTCATTTTTGTAGTGTTCACCATTCAATCCAATTTCATTAAAACAGTATTTACTAAGTGCCTACTGTGTTCTTGGCACTGTATACAATGTGCAGGGCAGAAATAAAGAGATAGATTCACCGGATTCTATGTGGGAAGTGCATGCTCACATTTAACTTTAATTGAAAGGACTATATGGAAACTTCCTAAACAGATGGACAAAATGCTATATAAAGTGTTATACATGTGCATTTGTGTGTACACATGCCTATATATATAGTAAGAGTACTGTCTGGTGTGTGTGGGATGTGTGTATGTATACTTTTGTATATGTGCATATAAAAATCAGCACCATAAATTTATACCTGCCCTATATACATATCATATATATGTAAATAGGTATCTAAAAAGCTACTGTTTAATTTTAGTAGGTTCCTTATATCTCCCACCCCGGGGCTTAAAGCTTAAAGTGGAGTATAAAGTATTTATGTGCTGGCTTGTACATAATTCAAAGCAAAAATTACATGATTTTTATGTATTTTTTCCCACGATGATGATCATGGTTCAAGATATAGAAAACAAAATAAAAACAAAAATAACAACCAAACAGGAAAAACAGAAAACATTTTGGCTGGCCAAAAACAATTTTAAGAGAAGAGACTATTTTATAAAGACTAAGGATTTTCTAATAAGTTCATATTTAATTCAGACTTGGCACATTGTGGAAGCAAGCCTTATTTGTCAAATTCCAAATTTATAACTCTCCCTTCCTATTCTCTAGTCTCAAATTAATTTTCTCTGTCACACTTCAAAGAAATTCAGAAAAAAATACTTTTAAGCAGATCCATTTGTCCTAACATACATAAACAATGAGTTTATAATAGTCATTTTATCCAGCTAATCTCCTCAGAACATTTGTTCTTAGTCATTGCAAAATTCACACATAAGAGCAGGTCACGTGCAGTCTAACCTTTAAAGGTCTTCGTAACAGGATGCAAGTTTTGCTGTCAGATGTTGTCTCTCCTCCGCGTCCTTTGTAAGAGGTGGTACTAAGTCAGAAGTCATGGGCCTGAGGCCAGATGACTGGACAAATCCCTCTCCTCTGTTTCTTTTGAAATTTTAACTATGTGGATGCCAACAGTTCTATCAGCACAAAATAAAGATTTAAAACCATTTCATGAGCAGAACTGACCCTTTTCTTTCTAAAGCCAAGCATAAGAATAGGAAAGTCAAAAAGAGATCTTTATTTTTTTGATGGTGATTAATTCAGGATGAACCAACTTAGGATACAAAATGAGAGTGTGGGATGTTAGGTTTCAACAGAATTGTTTAAAACCAACGGATATACATGGAGGAGACATTTTGCCAGATGGAACCAATTGGGGTGATTTTTTTTAAACTTCTCTGAACTCCTTTGCCCTCTGTAACTGTCTATATCTCCCATCCCATATTCCTTCTGTGTTATCTATTTGTGCACTTTTACCTCCTCTGAGATTCCAGAAGGTGGGGAGGGCAGAAGATAGATCCGATTCAGAACATCCTTCTCCATAGTTGCTTGCACTGCACTTTGTACATGCTAGGCACATGGTGAACTGGCTGACTAGCTGCGGGCACGAGGAGGGTGCAGGGCTCAGACTAAGGACACGTGGATTATAGTATGTGATTTCTGTATCTTTGTATTGTGTTCTCAGTTAGTTCTAAGGAATCATTTTTACTTTCTATACCTTAGTGTAAGACATTTCATTGGAATGAGAAAGCCAGACACATGGCTTAATGTTGCTTAATACATCAAGACCACTTAGGAGACAAGCAGAAATAACTCGATGAAACCAAATCACATGGCATTTTTTCTAATGTCAGACAGCTGATGTCGACAATGCCTGGGATATACGTTGGCCTTTCCCTCTTGAGATACCAGCTTTATTCAATTCATTTGCACACTAGACTTCACCCACTCATTTGACACAGGTTCTTTTCAAAACCTCGGCTCTGAGTGGTGGATCTTCAAAGGTAAATAACTTCAGAAAATGGTGATTATTTAATATAACTTGGGTATGAAGACATTACTGGAGTAGTGCTTATAAAATAATCATGATGATTCATTTTATTTATTTTGTTTTGTTTTTCCAGGTTATGACATTTATTAATAGTGTTCTTTCATTTTTTATTGTTGTTCAGTTACAGTTGTCCCACCTTTTCCCCCATTGCTCTCCCCTGCTCTATCCCCCAACTCCCGCAGTTAATCCCCTCATTGTCGGTACCCATGAGTTCTCTACTCATGTTCCTTGACTCATCCCTTTCCCCTGTTGTCCCCCTTTCCCCTGTTACTCACCTCACCTCACCTCTGGTCACTGTCAGCTTGTTCTTTATTTCCAAGTCTCTGGTTCCATTTTGCTCATTTGTTTGTTTTGCTGATCAGGTTCCACTTATAGGTGGGATCATATGGTATTTGTTTTTCACTGCCTGGAATATTTCACTGAGCATGATAGTCTGCAGTTCCATCCATGATGTCACGAAAAGTAGGATTTCCTTCTTTCTTTCTTTCTGCTGTGTAGTATTCCATTGTGTAAATGTATCATAGTTTTTGATCCACTCATTTACCGATGGGCACTTAGGCTGTTTCCAGCACTTGGCTATTGAAAATAATGCTGCTACGAACACTGAGGTGCATAGGTTCTTTTGAATTGGTGATTCTGGATTCTTAGGGTATAATCCCAGCAGTGGGAAAAGGTTGCTGGTTTGATTCCTAGTCAGGACACATGCCTGGGTTGCTGGCCAGGTCCCCACCTGGGGTTGTGTGAGAGGCAACCAATCCATCTACCTCTCACACATCAACAATTACAGTAATTTTAATAAAATGGTCTCTTTGTGTCTCTTGAAGGTAAGTCAATGATGTCATGCAACCTCAGTGCAATACAGAGACTCGGACACTGAAGCTTAGTGATGAAAAAACTAACAAGCTCTGTGTTTCATGGATCAAGGTCAATGATAAAGCCAGGACTGCAAGGCTGTGTGAGGCCTTGTGGCAGAACAAGCCTGCACCACAGCAGCAATTCAAAGAGAACATGGTGCGGCACCCCTAGGTTCCAGTCCCTTGGCTGTCATTTAGTGTCCTATATTTCCAAGTCAGATCACCCAATTTAAGCCTCATGTGAAAATGGGAATAATTCCCTATTCTCGGCTTTCTTACATAATTTTTTTTGATCAAGTTATAGCTGATAGTACTTTGTAAGGTTTATTAAAGTGCACAGATATAAAGGATTGCAATTATTACAATGATTCCAAGAAGGACATTTCCTTTCTTCTTAAGTAGTAACACAGGAGCTGATTTCTCAGCCACTCTCTATACTGATTTTCTCACAATAAATCAGAAAAGCATTTTAAAACCATGTATCTCCTGGGCAATGTTGGTCAAGCAAAAGGTGTTTATTAAAAGCTGGTGTTAATCAATAAATGTATATCAAGTACCTATCACATGTGAGAAATTGTATTAGTCATTGGAGAGAATAAGAATTAGTATCAGCTGTAGTTCCCTTTAAGTTCTTTGAAGACAGAAATCAACTCAGAATGTATTTGAAGTCAGGGGTGAGGGCCGAAACTTCATTTTCTATTCACACAGAATGTGCCAGACATTTTAAATGCATTCTCCCATTTAACCCTCACAGTACTTATTTTCTGAGATAGAAGTTTTTAAAAATCTTCACTTCATATACTTAAACACGGAGGCATAGAGAAATCAGATAACTTACTCAAGAATTCACCACCAATCAGTCAGAAAGTTGGAAATCCAACCTGAGCTGGGTCTTGGGAAAATAACAGGAAACACTGGCCATTATGGTAGGGCATGACGGGAGCGAACCTTCTCCCCACGTTTTCTGTGACTCCACTTTCATTTGTTCACAGAGCAGCATTTCTGAGAAACTTATACTCTGCGCTCTCTCTCTCTCTCTCTCTCTCTCTCTCTCTCTCTCTCTCATATCTCTCCATCTTCCCCTCCCCCCCTCTCTCATCAGTAGCCTACTTCACAATGAACTCTCCATTTAAATTTTAATTATTTTATGTAGAGTGGTTTTATGTTATTTCATTTATCTTCACAGAATATTTGATTATCACAAAGAAGATGAGGTCTCTTCATTTTTATAATTAGAAAAATTGTTAGGTTATTTGTTTTTTTTTTGTTGTTGAGTAAGAATGTTTTATATATTCTGAATATTAACTTCAGGTTACTATGGTAGTTTGTAGTGAATATCTATGTGAATACAATTTCCTCTTTGTTTGAATTTTTTTTATTGAATTTATTAGGGTAACATTGGTTACAAAATTACATAGACTTCAAGTATACAATTTTCTATATAATATATCATCTACAGATTGTATCATGAGTTCATTCTTTAGATAAATTTCTAGTGTTAAAGTCTTTGGCTTGATGAATATAACATTTTTTTAGATCTTGATTTTAATTTCCAAATTGCTCCTTCAAAGAGTTGTGTCTATTAACTTTAGCCTCTTGGAAATGTAGCTGTGTACCAGTAATCTCAAAAATTCATTAGCAAAATTAAAGTTTTCTTAAAATAATAAATGTGAAAATGTTCTTCATTGTCTACCCTTGCATTTCTTTGATTACTAGTGGAGTTGAATACTATTCAATATGCTTTTGGCCTATGTTTCCCCATTTATTAATAGTTTGATCACACATTTACCTATTTAACTATTGGAATTTGGATATTTGTCTCATGACTTTTTAATATTCCACAGTGCTGTCTCTATACATATTTTAGTTTTCGTTGTAAAAATGTTATGTGTGTGTGCATAATAGTTAATTAAATTATTCCGACTTTTGAAATGTGATTCTAGATTTGACTTTCTGCTATATTTCCTATTATTGTATATTTTTTATTATTTTTTCAAAGCAAGGTCGACCTGAACAAATTTTTTCAAGATACTTCACAATTGACATGCAGAGCTGTGGAATTTACACAATCTTCTGTTCTCCTGAGTGGTCACCAAAATGTCAGCCTATGCTATTAACGTGGCCAGCTGAACATATTGGTGAAAGAAAATGCATCTTTCAGAAACATAACATCAATGAATAAGATGGCCTTCAGGGGCAGTGAAAGTACCTTGGTGTCAGCAGCAACAGTGAAAGGCATACTGGAAGCACCATGGCCAAGAAAATAAAATGTCCTGATTGGGGGGAAGGTTAAGAAATGCTGCCCCATGAGTTTTATGGAACAATAAAATTAAGGTCTCTGACCACAAGGGGTCTTTTACAAGGACCCAGGATAAATGGTGATATTAAATCTTGAGACCTTGGCCAAATTCCAAGCTGGGTAATTGCATTCAGTCGATGTTAAATTCCCTCTGCAGTCTCCAATGCAATACTCTTGTGTGCTTCCTAATGCCAGCCTACCAGGTGCTGCTGCTCTGCATTGATAAGTAACTGGTGCTCTCTACCCTGGAGAAGGCCTTGAAGCCACCGGGGTAAAAGTCATTGTAATTGTCATTCCTGTCTTCTGCTTCTAAAGAATCCTACATTCAAACACTTAGGCTATTGAAGAAAAGGCTGCTAGTCTTTAAGTGTTGTGTATCAGGCATGGGTATTCTCCCATGCACCTATGGACCCCATTTCAATAGTTGGGAACAGTGGAAAAAATCTTTAGCCTTCAAATCAGACAATCTCAATTTCAGTCCAACTTCTTGAAAACTCTTATTATCTATGTGACCTTAATCAACTCATCCCCTTACTCATCAATTTTCAAAGGCTTCCCATGGTTTCAGAAAATGAGGCCTTACCATACCTAGGCCTATCAAGACTAGTCTCTAGCTAGCCTTTCCACCTTATTTATATCTACTCCCAGAGATAGTTATTATAGTCCATTTCTTGTCTTCTTGCTATGCAAGTTCATGCTGCTATGTTTCTGTCCCTGCTGTTTCTACTGCCTAAATGCCTCCTACCATTCTCTCTTCTTGACAAATCCTATCCATCTTTCAGGACTGATCTCAAAAACCATCTCCATAAAGCCTTCCCTAATGCCCCAGCTGGAAGTCATCTCGTATTCCATAGCATGAATGTGACTGCGTATGTTTGTCATAGCTTTTATACTAGAAATTTATTCTTTTAAGGTTACTGTGCATTTCCTATGGAGTACAATACTGGATTTTATATTTACTAATTGTTTAAATCTTTCAATTGTTTTGTTCTTTATTTTCATGTAATAACCTTTCTAAATAACAAAGCAGATCTTAAGCAAATGATACTATAGTTCATTTGAGGTTAATTAGCATACACAAACACAGTCAAATAGTCTCTTAATTGTTCTTCCTTCCTGTGGACTTTATGTGATATTCAACCTCTAAAAATATGCAAATTTTACCAAATGTATTTTAAATTTAATTACCTTTTGCAATAGAAATTGTGGGGTTATTCTCTCAAATAAATACATTTTAAATGCATAATTTTTTAATGCAGTTTCTTTTGTAGTGAGGTTAAGTGATCATTTTTTAACTTTTGTAAATATGTGCTTAAACCAATACATGATCTTAGAAATGTAACCCTTTAAGATAACTGAAGAATTAGCAAGTCTAGTTATTCTCTATACCTGATTTCAGTTTTTAGAATTGCTTCATCAGTAAGGTGATTAATTTTACATAAATCTCACAACTCACAAGTTAGCATTAGGACTGGGCATCTCTAACTATTAAATACAAAATAAACCATGCAAAAAAAAAATAAAACAAAGTAAAAAGAGCAGAGGTGATTTGGATGCTCAGCAAAGGCTATGGCCACTGTTCATTATTGCAAGTTCATGACCATTTTTTAAAATATGTCCCTTTCTCCTTTCTTTCCTTTTGATTCATACTGGTCTCACCCAGCACCCTGAATAACCTCCCTCCTTTGCCCTTGCACATTCACTTCCTTAGTGATCAAGCCCTTAGGACAATGGGGTTTTGGCCAGCATCAAATAGTCTTAGGAACAATACTTTGGGTCTATTGACCACAGAGACAGAGTTTCAATCAAGCTAAAGATAACATCCAGACCCAGAAAACTGGCCAAACCAAATGAAGGGATGCCATGGGTGACATCAGAACCAGATGCAATGATCAACCACCCGCTGCCCTAGCTCTGGGCCAATCAGTAGAGACCACACCCCCTAACCATGACACTAGCTCCCTTAGTTCCCTATGTAACCCATGCCTTGAAAGTGTCTGGGAAGCCAGGTCTCTGAGCCTTAGCTCACCCATGACTCTGGGCATGGGCTACTTCTTCAACTAATACTTTCTTTGTGGAAAGTTTCTGTTTGTGTCTTATTGGGCTTTGAAACATGCAGGCAAACAGACACCTTTAGTCCAGTAATGAACACAGAGGTGACTGTGTCCAGATTGCACAAAGAATGACTAGCCAAGTTTAGAATGGACTCCAGGCCACCTACAACCAGGTAAGTGCATCATTCTGCCTCTGCTTTCTGATAGCTCCAGTCTTCCTTATCTCTGTCAAGGTTTTTCTATATTCAGACTAACTCTCTGATTATTTAACTGTTACTAGTTGCAGTTGTATAGATACAACAAACCAGCACAATAAGTATAGATCATTCTTAAATTAGATGCAGAAGTCTCACCACTGCTTTTCTTTTTGCTGCGGAGATTCAGAGGCAGCCAGATTTGCCCCAGGTCCAAGGTATGCTCAGTAGAAGTAACCTCTGACCTGAGGGAATGCATGAAGTTCCCAAAAAGAAGTTATCAGTTACTGGCTGACTTACTTCAGGCAGGAAATTGTTCAAGAGGCCCCAGGAATAGAGTGCGCATGAATGCTGTGTCTTGACAGAAGTGAAGATACTGACTGCCATGTTGAATCAAACTGTTGCTGTCAGTAGTGTGATTTTCTAGATGTTAGTTACACAATTGTGTTTACTTTGTTAAAATTCTTCATGGCGTATACGTATGATTAGTGTAATTTTGTGTATTCATGTTACACTTTCCTAAAATGTTTGTATTTGAAATCATAGCAAAAATACTAACAAAACATCAGTGCCGTAGCCTGGAATTTAGAGCAGGACTGAGAGCGGGAAAAAAGTTCTAGAGTCAAACTTGAAAGCCCAGCTTTATACCTTCTGAGCTCTGTGATGTTAGGCAAGCCAAATTACCTTCCTGAGCCTCAGAATTTTTCATATCTCTTAAACAGGAAAAATAAATACTTACCTCCTGGAGATGCTGTGGTGAGAGCGTAAACTAATATTTGTAAAAAGCACCAGGCTTAGAGAGCACCTGGCCCTCAGCAGGTGTCAGTAACTCATTCATTTGTTTGAACATTTTTTATTTCAAGCAACTTACTGGGATACAAAGGTGAATAAGTTACAGCTCTTGCTCTCTAATGTGTAATGTCAATAGTATTTCCCCCTTTTTCTTCCAAATATCTGATTAAAGTAGAGTTTTTCACATTGTCTCCCACTACCTCCTGTCTGCTCCCTTCCCCCTGCTCCCTTTCCCCACCTGCCGGTGCAAACACCTTCCTCTTGGCTAACGGCTAATGAGGAGTACCAGGCTCTCTCCAAATGCACCAACCCCACTGGGTTGCAGTTATTGTTTTTACATATTGTATAATAGTTGGATGGATAAATGGATGAATGCTCTTCCCTAGTCCTGCCGTGTCTCATTCCTTCCCTCTGTCACCACTTACCTTCATTCCGCCTCCCCTTCTAGTCCCTGTTGGTGACACCATTTCTGTTTCTTTCTTTGATACCTTCCAAACAGAAGCAATTTTCCTTCCTCAATACTCCAAGAGTACTTTATTTGGACTTTTGTATGGACCTCAGTTTAGCATGAGAAAGTATGGCCTTTCGAATCTGTACAACCTGGCTTTGGCTGTTGGGTTCAACATTAACTAGCTATGTGGCCTTCCTTAGCCAAGTAAGCCTCTTGGACCCTATTTCCCCTACTTTTCAGTCGGAAAAATTATGTCTACTTTTTAAGGTAATGTAAGGTTTAGAAAGAATTCATGTTTGAAGGATATGACACCTAAGAGTTGTTCATTGAAAAAGGGATATTTTAATTTTTTTTTATTTTAGAATTTAGGTAGACACTCTTTTCTTCAATTAGGAAAAAGCCATGTCTGCCCTGTCTTGGCATATCTCACAGTGCCCATATAGAACAAATGTGCGACACCCCTTTAAATAAATGAATGACTAGAAGATAAAACAATTTTTCAATGTTGGTGGCAGAGAAAGAATCTTATGCAAAATCTCCGAATCCCAAAAGACTATCTGAAACTCCTTCCCTGGAGGTGGGTAATATAACCACTGCCCCCCTGCCAGGCGCTCCTTTGGCCTTCCTTTTGTCTCCTGGAAAAAGAAGGCTGAGTGGCACAGCCCTCTCACATTGCTGTATGAACAAGCAAATATTTGCATGATTTTGAACTGGCACTGACTTGTTATTCACCAGATGGTGACCAATTTAGACTGAGTCTGCACTGATTTATGGCAGTGGTTTGGCTTACGGGATAGTACAGGTGATGGTATCTGTAGGAAGGGCATGCCTTCGACTTAGAGTAGATTTGGATGCTGGAAGCTGATAAATGTGTTATTAACCATTCGCAAGGCCAAGTTAGAACCATAAAAGGTAGGCTTCCCCTTTTTGCATGCCAAGTTCTTGTCTCTGCATTTCCTGCCGTAGTGAAGTGTCAACATTGCATAATAACCATCCTCCAAGACTTTATTAAAATCCTGACCTTTGCTTCAGAGCTTCTGTTTGGAAGGAGAAAGGCAAGGAAAGAAAATTAGGTCTCTTCTAATAGTCTCCAGAAGCTTTAGGCCATAGGCCAGGAAAACTCAAGTTGTCTTTTGGAAAACACATCTTTGCCCGCTGTCCCATCACTCACCCAGATATGCTTGCTCCTGTGGCAGTGCTAGGGGAGCATTCCCATAAAGGCCAGCATTCCAAGGCAAGAGAAGCCAGATTTAAAGGAGCAGCACCTGTGAGAGTGGGGCGCTGGTCCTCTCACTACAGGTGTCCTGTGGGAGAATTGACTGACCTCTGAGAACTGTAGAACTCTCAGCACATAACAACTTCATCCAAAGCCTTGCTCTAAGAGACTTGACAAAACTTTAGCATAGCTTCTAGTAGCATAAGACCGCCTGTGATGACCCCAAACCTCCATTAAAATGCTTCCCTCAGAAAGCTCAAGGCTGCCAGGAAAATTTGCTATTTGCTCTAGCCAACATTTGATGGTAGGCCTCTGACCCCCTTTCTTAGAGCATTTACTAAAAAGTGCTTACAATTGTGACTATGTAGCTCTTACAACTGAGAAGTGTATTTCTCGAGGAAGAGAGTCCCTCTTTTGAGATGTAATCATCAGGAAAGAGAGGGCCTCTGTCTCCCAGACTCTGTGGGAGGATAGACTCCTGACTTCAGTAACAGCCAACCAGCAGACACAGCTGGCCTAATCATATTTACATTGCCCGTCCCTTTGCAATTTTTTTTTTTAATTTCATGACTCTATTGAACCTCTACCACTCCCCCTCCCTCGTTCTCCCTTTAAAATGCCCAAATCTCTACTGTGCAAAATGGAATAGAGCTCAGCTCTTTCACCTACTGTCAGTAGTTACTGAATAAAATCTGTTTTCACAGCTTCAACTAATGCCCAACTGTGTTTATCTTTGATGCCTCTACGTGGGAGAAACCCTCACTGGCGGGGCTCACCTCTAACCCCATGCAAACAGAGTTCTGGAGGGGATCCAGGAGTTCCCCATTTGCCTCTCTTCCTCCAAGGCTGCACGTAGCACAGCCTGCTAGGAATACGAATGAAGAAAGCCTCCTACTACATAGCAAAAATTTCTTTTGTAAACTATTTAAATTTCAATAATTAGATGTATGTGTTTGGGTATATGAGCATGTACCTCTGACAAGATACGCTGAGCTCTTAAGAATTTCCACTGTAAGATGACTTTGTTCAGTTTGCCTGTTTTCCTACACCTCACCAGACAAAATGAGGGGAGAGGGGCTTTTGTCAAGGACAGAGGCAATAAGGAGGAAGGGGAAAATGACTTGGGAACATGGGGTACCCAGGGGGAGATGTCCATAGTCATCGAGAGACTCTAGAGCGGATGAACTCCGCTCAGTTTGTCCCCTCACTTAGGTGAGCATGGAAGAAAAATTGGCTGAGAAGTACAAAAGGTGGGAACTTAAAAGGATATGGAAGATAACTTAATTACTTTTTTCCTTTTTTTTTGGCTCAGTCCTGCTCATTACCTTCCTTTCAAAAACCTAAAATAAAATGCCTCTTTACTGTACTCTCTTTACCCTGCTCCCAGCCAAGAAAAGCTACTTGTTATTTTACTTCTCTTCTAGTTATTTTGGCCTTGCAAAAATGTAAATCAAAGGAAGAGGGCAAGAATTAAGTCACTTAGTATCTTGGGGTATTGGTTTAACCATGAGAGTTTTGGACTGAGTTCATAATTCAACAAATATTGAATGAGTACTATGTTCAGAGTACGGTCTATTTGCTATGGAAACATTATATTACTCTTCTATAGCTTACATTCCAGTGAAAGAGATATTAAATAAATTAATTAAAGTATAGCATAAACAAGATAGAAAATCTAACGAGCAGTATTTTATGTGGCTGTCAGATCAGACTTCATTGAGAAGGTGACAGTCTCTATCCCAAGTGTTTTACTTATATTCATTTAATTTTATTTATTATTTTACAGGTGCTGAAACTGAGGCACAAAGTAGTTAAATAATTTGAATATACCACATTACTATATTATAGTATTTGAACTTGAACCTAGACAGACAGTCTGGTTACAAGTTCCTTGCCTTTAACCACTAGTATCTATTTATTATGATTTTCCATTTATTAGAATTACACTGAAGTGCGAGGAAAGACTCTGGAGCAAGAATTTAAGCAGGGAGGCCATCAAAGGGAGAAAGAACAGTGACTGAACTATGGTGGATGTGGTAGAGGAGAGAAACAGTGGTCTTATTTGGGATTTGTTTTGAATGTGCAGGCACAGAAGATTTGCTCATGCGTTGCCTATGAGCATGAGAGGACTTGATCATGAATACCACTTTTTGGCTTGAACAACTGGAAAAAAGACGGTGTTTGTTAAAAAGCTTGGAAAACTGGGGGAAGAGGTGAATTGGTGATGGGTAGAAATAAAGAGTTTGTTTTGAAAATGTAAAATTTGAAATGCATATGAAACCTCTAAAAAGAGATATAAAAGTGTCAATAATCTGGGGGTTTGGACTGTAGCTTTAAATTTGTGGTCATTATCATGTAGATGTTTGAGAAAGCTCTGTGACTTGACGAAATTCCCTAGGGAGGGAATATAAACATGCCAAGGATTGAGCTCTGGGATAAACTAACCCTCAGAGATCATGAAAAGGATTCAACAAAATAGGAGCCAGAGATTAAACTGATGGCCAACAGGGAGTCAAAGAAGGTAATTTGAAGGAGAAATTGATCCACTGTGTCTAAGGCTGCTAATAGGTCAAGATGAAGACTGCAAATTGACCATTAAAATTCGGCGAAGTGGAGGTCCTTAGATGCCTTGATTATGGGTGGAGTATTAGGGACGAAAGCCTGGTTGGACTAGGTTCAAAGGACTTGGAACATCCCGAGGCTCCCTTATAGCTGTGATGAACTGGTTCAAGATAACCTGAAAAGAGATGTGGGGACAGTAGTAAAAAGGAAAAGAGAGTACTAATGCATCTCTGAGTACTTCAAGCTATTTCTAAATATTTTATCGAACATCTTCTATGCATCCAACACTGTTAGGTGAATTTTAAAACATTGCTCTTATTTGTTACAATAACATTTTGATATTAAGCAAATTGATAAAGAAAAAAATGTCTATACTACCTTAATCCTAACACATTAACATTTTACACCTTCATTTCAACCACCGTCCTTATGTTTTCATAATTTTATAGAGTTGTATTAATGGTATTATAAGCCTTTTCCTTTGTAGACATATTTTAACAACATGTTAATTATGACAGCAAATGCTTTATTCTGTGAATATATAGCATTGGTTATTTAATCATTTATATTCCCAAACATTTATGTTGTTTTCAAATTACAATACAATACTATGATTATTTGTCTCTATACCTGTCATCCTCACTAAGCTATGATTAGGCCCTCAAAGTCCAGGACTATACCTGGTTCAATGCTGAATCACCAGCATGTGTCTGACAAAGAGTGACTTCTAGGAAGCACATGAGACAGTACAGTGACGTGGTGCAGGCCAAGATGACCTAAAGCCTCAGTTCTCATTTTTCATTCTCTAGTGGTAGACTCGTGGCCGTGGGCAAGATACAACTTCTCTATATCTTATCTATAAATTGAAGCTAATAACAGTGCTGTATAAATTATTGAGAGAATTAAATGAATGAATATATGCAAAGTGACCACTACATTGTAAGCACACATATATACAGTGCTTGATAAGCGTTTTATATAACAACAAAAAAATGATGCCCTGACTACATTTAATGGATGAATTATAAATCAAAAAAGTTTTATTTTTGCTTTACACAGGTAACTTTTAAAATTCTTTTGGATATACGACCCCCTCCCCCCCAAAAAAAAAGAAAAGAGAATTACCTTTTGGAAGGCAGGCCCTTTGTAGTACAGGCTTCCCCCACTAGGTGAGTGCTCTCTGGGAACCCATCTGTGTTAGTGTACCAGCTGGCTTTGTTGTGAGAGGTACCTTCAGTTCCAGTGTATTTCTTTGTTGAAAGGCTTTTTAAGGCATTTGCCCGTTTCATGATGGGTGATTTACAAGCGCACCTGCCCACACTGTGCTGAGTGTTTAGCAGTTTTTGACCAAAAACGGCATGACCCCTGTGCCCCACCCTTCCTATTCACCAGATCTTGCCCCAAGAGACTTTTTGGTTTGTTTCCCCGATGAAAAAATTCCTTAAGTGAAAGGTTTTGCCAATGTGGAAGAAGTGAAACAAAAAATGACAGAAGTACTAAAAGTCATCAAAAGAATTCAAAAGCTGTTTTGAGCAGTGGAAAAATGTCTCGACAGGTATATTGTATCAAATGGAGGGTACTTTGAAGGTGACTGAAGTTTAAAGATGTAAGAATAAATACACAATTTTTAATAAATAAATTGTTTTGGGGGGTTCCCCCTCATATATATTTGGATTCAGTAACAATGTTGTGAACACGTACTCTGGGCCAGGTATCCAGAGACACATAATAATTTCTTCAAATTAATTTTCACAAGTGATATCAGTAAATGAAATAAAATGAACATTTCTACTGCCTTGATTATAGCGGTACTTGCTCTCTGGGGAGTAAGCTTCCTGAGGCCAGGGCTAACATTTGACTCTCCCACAGCTGCCCATCCTTAGAAGGTGCACAGAGTCAGCCACGTGCTTGTTCCTCAGACGTTTTTTCTTCTTTAGTGTCTTTTTCTGTCTTTTTCTTCTTCTTCTTAATAGTTTTCTCTGGATTTCATTTTTTTTTTGATAAGTAAATTAATAATGTTCAATTAGGTAATGCTAAGAGCAGAAGAAAAATAAAGGAGATGGTGGTGGGGAAGGCATATTCGAAGAGACAAGTGAGCTTGGTTGATTGACTTTGTTAGGGATTTCGGAAATGGGCACAGGCGTGAAAGGCCTTGCCAATCGTGAAGAGACTGATGGACTACCAACAAGAAACAAGAAAGGTTTTTGAATAATAGCGGTGACTTAATGAAAGCCTTTATAATGCTTCTTAGGTTGGTTGTACAGACTACCATTTAGAATGGGAGAAGGCGCTGGAGGGCTCTCGTAGAAACCTGGAGAAATGCGAATGAATGAAAAGGAAATGATTCTTTTGAGATCAATTCCTTCCACAATGATTATTTTGTTCATTCATCACTCAACATATGAACCCCGTGCCCGCTTCGTGCCAGGCACTGGGCTAGGCACTGGGGATGCAAAACAGCAGATTTGGTCCTGCTGCCATGACCAGTTGTTTGTTCCTACACTGTCACCTGCAGCAGAGCTAGAGCTCCGGACCACCGAGATCAGCCCGTTACTTCCCGTCGCGCTCTGTGCTTGGCACATGATGGACACACAAATTCTATAGTCTAAACTGATGTACAGCCTTGGTGCAGCATAACTAAATGCACAGAGCCTAGAAGAAAAGGCCTGGTGGCATCTATCTTGCGCTGCGAGACCACAATCTTTCAGTGAGCCCATGTGTGCGTGTATGTGTAGAGTCGGGGGCATATCTTCCCAGAGCCCCTGGCAGAGGACCAAGCTGCAGGACCAACCCTTTCTTTTCTTTGCGCGCTCCAGCCAGCCCAGGAGGTGGCAAGGTGCCAAATGGAACGCCGCCGAGCTCAGCCTCGCTTCCGCCCGCAGACCCGCCCCACGCGGCTCCTCCTTGCCACAGGCGGGGCGCCCACGGTGACGCCCCACGGCAGCAGCTCCGGGAAGCCGAGAGCGCGGGTGGCTGGAGAACTCAGGCGGCGGGTGGAGCCAGAGCCGCTCCGCGGCGGCCAATCGCGCCACGACGGGGGAGGAGCCCCAAAGGGGGAAAAAAGAAAGTGCAGCGGAAAGTAAGAGGCTCATTGGGCGACGACTGTCCGGATCAGGGTCCCTAGGGCTCCGCTTTGACCAGACGCAGGGAAAAGAAGCAGCGCTGAGAGAGTCGGCATCCATCCTCGCCCCTTTCGCTGCGCCCACTCTGTCTCCCAAGAAAGGTGAGTCTCGCGCTGTCAGTGAGGTCTTGGAGGAATCACCGAGCCACAAAATCTCAGAGTAGAAGGAATCGTACAAAACGACTCCCTCAATCCCACCCCTCACCCCCCACCGCCAAAAGCAAACTGAGGCACAGAGTAAGGCAGTGCCTGGGATAGATCCCAAAGCTAGTTAGTGCTGTGGCCAGGACTCGAAACCGACTGTCCAGAGCCCCATCTTCGCTTTGCAGGGATTTAAGTCACGCAGTTGTGGGACGGCTGCGGGCTGCTGCACCCTACTTCCAGCCCTTTTAAGGGGTCTTTCCTGGTATACCCCCGCCTTGGTTTCCCCAGAGCGCTGCTGTAAGCAGTGAAGATAGACGAGGGCAGTGTGTCCCAGTCTGTCTGTCTAACGTTGCTCCCAGCCTGGAGCTGTGACAGCCTCACTCCCTCCTCCCCTGACCTGCTTTCTCAGAACGATGCTCCTTACGATGATGTCTGTCAGACTCCTGGTGGAGTGGGTGGAGAGATGAGGGGCGCCCGGGCGTCTCTGGCTCCCTGTGGTCCTCCTTTCTCTCTCCAGCCCTGGGAAGAAGCGGAGCTTGTGATCCTGTGGGGGATAGGATGCCCCTCGTTTAAGAACAGCTGGCTTTATGGAGCCACAGCCCCTCTCACTTTTGAGTACTGGGAGGGAGCGAGGAAGCTGAGTTAAAGAGAAAAAAAATCACAAACATAAATGCAAACTTCTGCCGTTTAAGAGCCAGCCCCAGCCTTGGTTGTGGAATTGTGAACCACAGCGCCTCTCAGCGCGTTTTGCTGGGCTGCTCCGCAGATCCTCCGGTTAGTTGCCCCGGAGGAGGAGGGTTACCTGGCTTTGACTGTAGCTCTGCGGTGCATTAGCTGTGTTAACTTGGGCAAGTGATCCAATCTTTCTGATACTCAGGTTTTGTGTGTGTGCGTGTTTTTGTTTTTTCTTTTTTCCCCAGGCGCAAGATGGAGATTATAATGGTCACAATGGGTCCTTTGGGTAGTTAGGAGGATTAAATGGGATAATTCAAATAACATGTTTATAGCTCAGTGCCTGGCCTGGCACCTGGTAGTCAGGTTGAGATTGGTGGCAACTGTTAAAAATAATGCTATATAGTGACCCAGGACACGATGGGTTTTCAGAAAGGTGATTTCATATTACCCTAGAGTGACTTAAAAATAATATCTGGAATGTTATGGTTCTTTCTTCTTTGGAGTTTGAACAGCTCTTTTGTAGTGAGTGTTTTTTGAATGCTCTCTACATGTGACTTTGATCGTGAATGCTTGACTTGGAATATAAAATTAATGTTTCTCAGTGATGCCAATATGTACTACTAGTTTTTAGGCCAAGCCTCAGGTCAGCGAAGCTGCGATCTGAGGCATTCGTTGTTAGCAAAGAGAGTCTTGAATTTGATGAGAGGTAGGAAGACAAGAGAAGTTGGAAGTTCCATTCATGTTACAGACTGTTGTAAGCCTCTTATTCCTGTTGTCTTAAGTCAGACAAGCAATTTTATATTTTTGTTAGCATAGGAAAACAGCAACAAAATTATCATGCATTTATTTTGGATTATTTACTGATGCTGCTAAATGCACTCCCTTCTGGACACAAACTTACCTTATTTAAATACACCCAAATATGCCTACATTTGTCTTCTTTTATTATTACAAATGAAATAGTGTCACTCCTGTATCCCTACATGCTTGTGACAATTGAGTTTATTCTGATTTGACTTCCTACGATGATTTTCTTCTCTCTCCTAACTATGCCATAAGTGCCTGAATTAAGCATCCAGCATTTATAGAGTTGTCTGTCTGCTTCACAGTCCCTCGCATTTGCATGTGGCATTGATGAGTGCACGGGGGGATGTGATACATGTTGTGGGAAGGCAAGGGCTTGATGGTCCCCCTTGATGCGTACCTCCCGCACCTAGCATTTGCAGAGGATGGGATCACTGCTTCCATCAGCCTGTTCCGTGTGCATGCATTGTGATGAGCTGGCCAGGATACATCTGAACGTGTGCCTGAGAGACCAGGGGCTTGTGGGAAAAGGAAAATGTTCAAAGTAAGGTCACAAAAAGGGGACAGAAGGGAGATCAAATACTGATTCCTTTTGGTTCAGGTTCTTTAAAGCAAAGACACCCAGTTATACCTTTCTTCCTTATCCAGATTATGTGTTACCAAAATTGTACATACATCTAACATTTTCAAAGCATGTTCCCTATATATTATCTTCCTCGTTACTTGCAATAGCCCTGAGAAAAGGAAGGACATGGAAGGCAAGCTAATAGTGGAAGGAGCCCATGTTTTGTGGTCATATCAAGTTTGAGTTGTAGTTCCTATGTAGCTAGGAAACACTGAGCAGTTTGTTTCACTATTGGGTATCTGCTCTATCCTGTTCTAACATGGAGGGAAAAAGTTGGGCCCCCAGAGATGTGTGAGAGTATTAAATTAAGTGGAATAGTGTAAAGTATATGTTGCGAGTAGGTGCGCATTAAATGATGTCCCTTCTTAGCTGATCTCAATTTGTTGAGTAGGAAACTGAAATGAGATTCAAAGAAATGAGAGCTCATGTGGTTATGAAGCTTCAGCCCTGGAAATACAGTTCAAACACTTTGATTTCTAGTTAAAGGCTTTTCTTGTTACACCCTGTCACCTCTCCAGTGAGATCCTTAGCAATTTACTTCAATTGTTAGGTTGACCTTATTTGGCTGGTGATTGCAGGGTATCCTTTCTGTCCCAAAGAGGACATTCCCTTGCTAAAGGAACTACCCTTAAACATGATCTGTTGAGTTTAGCAGGGCCAACTCTCAGGAGAGGAAGTTTCAAAGCCATTATCTCTAAGGCAATCTTCCTACTTCCCTGTGTTTGATGCAATGCACCTTCAATTCCTGGAGGTAGGGTACTATGAAGACATAAAGTTCAGAATCATGTCACGTTTTTCTTCCTGTTTTGAGTTGTTTCACCCCCATATTCCATCCCTGTGCTAATTTGCAGAGTGGTAAAAAGATTGAGGAACAAACGTCATGAGTGACGGTAGCATTCCTACCGGTAGCTTTTTCACTTCTTTCACCAATTCTGTGGGTGAAGCTTGGAATACAGAAAGCAGTATGCAGAGGCAGCATTTGCAGGGAAGACCACCGCTTGCTGGTGGGGCTGATCATTAGTCTGGATTTTCTGTCCTCCTTGTGGAAACGGATGGCTGTGGGCTTATGTGGGAAAATGAACAGATCTGTTTCCCGTCCAGGCAATGGGGCAATTTATCCATTGAGACTCCCTACAGGCCGTCAGGTTTCTCTGCTTTGCAGCAAGCAGACAAGCTTGCAAGTGCAATTCCACAAGAAATGTTTTATTCCTTTTTGGCATTTGGGAGCATGTTTGCTTTTGCTTAAAGGTAGGCAGTTAGCATCATCTTACCCGGCACAGTTATAAAAGCAGAATGTAGCTGGAGGAAGTCAGAGGAGCAGACATTTAAAAAAAAAACTTATATCCAAGATAACACATAGTTCCATTTGCTGTTTAACTTTCTGAGGTTTTTGCTGGTGACACAGATGTAGGATCTGGTGAGTCACTGTCGCCTTGCCCGTGAAATATTAAAGAGAGCCACCTACTGTGCTCTTTGCCCATTTTGGAAGTTGTTCTGTGGGAGAAATAAAAACCCCAAAGAACAGGAAGGTTACAGAACATTTGGTGTCTGATATTTTAGCTACTGTTGCTAAGTTCTTTTTTTGAAAATGAGAATGCATGGTTTACACTGATGGGGTCGTTAGAAGACCGTCTTCTAGCTGACTTTATACTGACTAGTTCTAGCAGCTGTGACACTGTGGACTTTTAGAGTCGGACAGGTACCCGAGGCAAGTTATTGTAGAACTGGCATGAACCTCAGTTTCCCGGCTAGGAAACAGGAGCACTGATGCTACTTAGAAGCTTCAGTGCCCATGTCAGCACCTTATTCATGGGAAGCATTTAATAAACACAAATTCTTTCTTCTGCCGTCAACTTGTCTAACTTATTTGTCGGTTAAATTGTGAAAATCAAAGTTCAATAGCTACCCTTTATTGAACTCTGTCACAGTTTATACTGAGTGTTTTATATATCATCTCATTCATCCTTTGCAATAATCCTCTGTACAAGTACTACTTCATTTTAGAGCTCAGAAAGACCTAAACTTGTACAGCTTCTGACCGAGAACTGAGGACCCGAGTGAGGACTGATGACCTCCTCCCACCCCCATCCCAATCCTGCCTAAAACGTGAGGGAGCTGGATTAGATAATCTCAAAGGGTCTTCTGCTATGCTTTTTTAAAAAGCTTTATTTTTAAAATATTTCTCTCAAGTCCGAAATTCTATTACCGTATCTTTTTGTAAAAGTCAAGGCTAAAGGGGAAAGAAGAATAAAATGAAAATGCCCTCATTGTTTTACCCCAAGAGATCTATTTTCCTGTCAAAAGAGGAGGGCAAGGGAAATCAACATTCATTGGTGCAAGCACTTCTGTCATTTCATTTAAGTGTAAAAATGACTCTCATATATATATATATATATATGAGAATATATATATTCTGCCTTTTACACATGAAAGAACTGAGGCTCAGACAGATGTACAGACTTGCCCAAGGTTACCCAATTCGTAAGACTCAGAACCAGTGTGTTCCTGAGCGCGAAGCCTTTGGTCTACTGAACCACATTTACTATACACAACACCATACACTCTGAGGACTTGTCCAACCAGATTCAGAAATGTCCCTTCCTGCATCCTTATGTCACACTCCTCAGCTGCTCTCTCCTTTGCCGCAATTTCATTCCCAAACATGCTGCTGAAATTCTTTCTTGTTTGTTTCCCAAGAAAAACCAAGACCTTATAACATTTTCTATCTCTTGTGATTTTTTGTCACCATGGGTGGGTAATATGCCCCTGGTGTTCTTCTCTAACTCTCTGATGCTCACCTCAGCCACCGAGGGCACGATTTACCCTGCCCCGTACCTACACGTAACAGGCGCTGGGTGGAATGAATGACAGATCCCTACTACGCCAGGTAGGCCCAGCCTTGGCTTTCCAGTTTTCTCATGTCATTAATTATCTCAAAGCCTGTCTCTATGGACTAATAATGTAGCTTCAGTGTCCTTTAATTTTCTGGTCACAAAATCAGAAAAATGATGAGAAGTCACAGACTAACAGGGTTGGACATCACTGCTCAGTGGTGGGAAAAGACATTTCTTTTCTAATTGTAAAGAAGTTTTGTGGCAAACACAATGAAGGATGACACTGAAATGCATGCTTGCATATATCGACAGGAAGGCCAGTGTCAAGTGTCATAAAGGAATTACCTAGAAGAAAGTAGGAACTTTCCAGGGAAGTGGGAAGCTGCAATGAGGCTCGACCTCAAGATTTCTGAAAGCAGTGAAGAATTCACATCAGTCCAGCTCTTCTTTGATATAGTTGGACTTAGGGACAGGGGACCATTTATGTCTAGTGTAAATCCAGGAGCTGCCTGTGCTTTCTATCTGTCGGACACATAAGTTCTCATGATTTCACGGGCTTCCTTCTCTCTCAATCAGTGCTAAAGGCAGCAGCAAAGAGGACCAGTCATTTTGTAAATTTTGATACCTGAAAATGTTCTTTTCATAGATAGCACAGTTTCTTCAGCCAGTTATGGTCAGATATGACGGTGACTTACAATTATGACTGTGTGATATTATGGGTTTGGGTACAAGATCAAACCTCCCTGGTTTGACTTTGGACAAGTTACTTGGCCAACTCTGCTTTATTTTCACCATCTGTGAAAAAAGGATAATAAAGCCATTTTATTATGCTTCTGGTAGGTGTCAATCATATGCTGTAACATTTGTTAAGAGCCTAGTGTACCAGGATTTTAACCTTTTTTTATGATTAGCAATTGCAGTGATATTCAGCTGCATGCCCAAATCGATACTGGATTAGAAAGCACAAGACCTAGGCCTGGCTGACGTAGCTCAGTGGATTGAGCGCAGGTCTGCGAACCAAAGTTTGATTCCCAGTCGGGGCACACGCCTGGGTTTCGGGCCAGGCCCAGCAGGGGGCATGCGAGAGGCAACAACACATTAACGTTTCCTCTTTCTCCTTCCCTTCCCCTCTCTCTAAAAATAAATAAATAAAATGTAAAAGAAAAAATAAAGTACAAGACTTAGATTCAAATAATTATAGTTTCTGTTTTGTTTATTTAAAAGTTAAAGCCCTCAAAATGTTTGTTATTATATACACACATGCACTCACATATGAATATATATACAGGGTCTGGCACAAATTATGCCCCTTTTTATTACAAAATCATAAGCATGCAATTCTGTAATGTAACAATATCAGACTCAAGCACAACATATGACATTTTAGGTGAAATGTTCAAATTAAAACTATAAATTATTACACCCATGTTATTACCCTGCTACCCACATTCATGCAGGAGTTACTTCTGCCAGACCCTGTAAATATATTTTGTGTGTATATGAGTGTGTGTGTGTGTGTATGTGTGTGTGTGTGTGTCAACTTTTAGGTAATCAATACAAATGTTGCTAGCATTTTTTATCGTGGTCCGCGAGGTTAAACATTAGCTATGGCCACACACCCAGTAAATAGTGGAGCTGGGACTTGGATACTAGCTTTCTAACTTCAAGGCTATGTTTTTTTCCTCTCTTCAACCATTCAGTCCCTCTGCCCTGATAGTGGGTTAGTTGCTTTCCTCCTCTAAAAGTCTTTTTCCCACCTCCAAAATGAAGAATTTGGATGAGGCACTCTCTAAGGTACAGTGTTTTACGAGTCTATGCCTGTGTAGAGTAACGACTTAGGACATGCCTGAGAAGCTAAGAGGAGAACCGTACTTTTCTTTCCATGGAGGCATCTGCATGTTGTGGCATGTGGAGCGTCCTAAGCCCCAGAGGGCCGACAGCCCCTTGGCCTCAGTGACAGTCACACCAGAGCACTACACTCGGAGTCAGCTCCGTAAAGACACCTTTGATATCCTTCAGGATTTGATTCTGCCACATTTCCATGACCTGCCAACTGTGTGCCTGCTTAGGCTTCGCATTTGAAGGGTGGGAGAGAAAATAGATGGCTGGGTGAGGCACACTGACATTTATTGTTAGGGAAGTGAAAAGAGAGGCTTTTTACAGAAAGCAAGCTCCGTATCACCATTAATCACCGCGCTCTTCTCTAAAGAAAGAAAGAGATAACATATTTGGCTTTCATTTTGATTTTAGCATTATGAGTGCATATTTTCTGTTTTCTGCTTTTGAGCTAATTTAGTGCCTGTAGAAAAAGCTTGGCTCTTGTTGAAATGAATATAGGAATTCTTTTAACTTACAGAAATGACGGACACTTGAGAGTGGTAATACACATTACATAACACTTTTCTGGAAAATCAGATTTCAGTTTTTCAGTTTCAGAGAAAGATAATGATGGGGGCTAGGGAGGATAGAATAGATGGAGAAAAGTTGACTGGCTTTGAAGTCAGAGTTGCGTGTGAATCCTAGATACAGCTCAGCCTGTCCATACTTAGTTTCCTCATCTGGGAAAAGGTAATAAGCATGCTTTAAGCCAAGGGTGGCAAACTCATTTTCACTGGGGGCCACATCAGCCTGATGGTTGCCTTCAAAGGACCGAATGTAACTTTAGGACTGTATAAATGTAACTTCTCCTTAACAGTTAAGTGAGAGCTTGGCGCTGCCGCCGGGTAGAAACAAGGTGCTGGGCCGGATAAAACAAGGCGGAGGGCTGGATTCGGCCCTCCGGACTTGTGTTTGCCACCTATGACTTAAGCTAGGTCCTAGATAGATAGGCATCTATAGCTATAGCTATAGCTATCTATATATCTATATCTATTGAAGATCTATCTCTTATAAAAGTTAAGGTCAGGTAAACTATATTAAGTCCCAGCACTTAATAACTGGCACGTGAAAGGCACACAGTGAACATTCATTCCTTGCTCTTCAGTCAGCAGTGCTGTTTGCCCCAAAGCCTCATGCATTTGATGCAGCTCAGGTGGAGAGGGGTGATAGATCCACTGAGGGTGTGAACCTGTCTAAAGAAATCTTTCCCAGTTTGGCCAATAATGTGGATGACAAGGGGTAGGGAGTCAATGTGATATTTGTCTTAAAATATCAGGGAAGCTTTCTTGTGGGGACAGGCATTAAACCAGTGGTTTGGACCATTGGCATCTAAATCGTCTGGATAGTTTGTTAAAGAAGCAGGTATCTAGTGTCTCTGCACCACAGTAAACTCTCAATTAGAATTTTATAAACTGAGAGGTAGTATACTGTAGGGTGTCTAGAATGTTTTTATAGAGGTGCAAATTCTGGCTCTGTCCGTATAATCCTGGGCAAGTTGTTTAATTTCTCTGTATACACTGAGGTGAGCAGGATGCATTAGTCATGGGTTATTGTGAGAACTATGTAGTGAGTGCACATGAAGTGCCCAGACAGGTGACTGGCACAAGTTGCCACATGTTATTGCACTCCATGCACAAACCAGTCTTTAACATACCTTCCAAGGTTTCCCGTGGCGCATTATTTCCTCCGTGTCTCGATCTCCCTGATAACTACCTGGCTGACACCTTCCTCTTCTGGATGCCTTTGCTCAATGTCTTCAGTGCAGGTATTTTGATTGCTTTCTGTAACATTGCCCTGCATTCTTCCCATCTCCACCCTGCCATTGTTGACCTCATTTCCTCTGCTCTACTTTTTGTTTTACAATAGCAGTTGTCACCTGATTAGCATCCATATACTAATTAATTACTTTGTTTGGCTTGTTGATTGTTTATTTTTCAATTCACTTTGCTAGAATGTAAAATCCATAGGGGCAGGGACCTTTGTTTTACTCACTACTGTATACCAGGTGCCTAGAATATAGAGCCTAGTAAACAGCAGTTGCCAAACTCGTGAGTAAATGATGAGTAGATAAATTAACAGATGTTAGTGTTATATGTTCCCAAGGAATAGAACAAAAAAGATGGAACTGGATGAGAAAACAAATTACATAATTACACACACACATACACATATATTTGAAATAAAAATGGTATATATTATATATATATACACACAGATATATACTTACAAATACATATATATGAGGGAGGACCAAAAAAACCCTAGAATCTATTTATAAAAAGTGTATATTTATTTTTAATGTTTAAATTTTAGTCACCTTCAAAGTACTCTCCAGCTGATGCAATATAGCTATCGCGACTTTTTTCCCACTGCTCAAAACAGCTTTTGAACTCATCGATTTTGATGCCTTTGAGTGCTTCTGCCATTTTTTGTTGCCACCTTTTCCACATTGACAAAATATTTTTTTTCATCCAAGTTAACAAAAAAAAGTCGCCTGGTGAGATTGGGTAAATGGCGGGGGTGGGGTGAAGCATAAGGGTTATGGTCAGAAATTGCTGAACACTCAGCACAGTGTGGGCAGGTGCACTTGTAAATCACCCATCATGGAATGGGCAAATGGGTTGAAAGAGTCTTCAGAAAAATTCACTGAAGCCTAACACAGCCTCTCCCAACACCACCAGCTGCTGCACTGATACAGATGGGTTCCTAGAACACTCACCTACTGTTCACCTGCCCTCCAGAATATAATTCCTTTTTGGGGGGGTCCTACCCTCACACATATATGTATGCATATCTCTTTAGAATTTTTAATATATATTTAGAATACTGAAATTAAAAATTATATGTGTGTGTGTGTTTATATTTAGAAAATGTTCAAAATTGCCTCGGGAAATTATTGAAGTGATTTCTTACTGTTAGCATTGCTCTAAGGATAGTTTGGAAGAAAGAACAAAAGGAAAATATGAGTGAATAGACAACAGACAAGCAAACAGAAGAATTAACTGATTTCTGGGTAGGAAATAAGGGGCTGAGACTAGAACAGCAACAAGAACAACAGTGTTGGAGGGATGTGCATGAAGGCACAATTTTGAACAGGGGTGTCAGGGGTAGCACCTCTGGGGAGGGGACATTTCAACTAAGGAAGAGGCCTGAGAAGGAACCAGGACAGGTCTGAGGCCATGGCTGAAGTGGCTCTCACCAGGTGGGAGGGAGAAAAGGGCTGGGAATGAGGTTCTAAGGTAAGCCAGTTGCTAGAGCAGACTGGCCTTGCGGGCCTTGGTAAGGAGTTTGGAATTTAGGCAAAAAGCAGCAGGAATTCACTGAAAAGACTGAAGTAGGATGTGACTAGGTTTGATATATCTGAAGCCTTGAACGAGGAATGAAGACAAATAGAAGAATTTATGTATAAGATAAGGTGATAAACTACTCTAATCTCACACAGGTTCCTAAGAATAGTCAAGGAAGAAAATTCAGTTTCATTGTTTCATTCATAGTCTTCCTTTCCCATTAGAATGTCTCACAAAATACTAAAATGGGTTAAATACTAAAACCAGATTATTTTGCCTTTTCTGAAATAAAATCATTTTTATTTCCAAAGGCACTAAGTAATGGATGGAAATGTATATACTCACTGTTGTTCATTTCATTTCAGCTGGAAATTTTATAGCCCTCGTGTAGGTGTTTTGTGTCCCCCCAAATATTGTGCCTAGAGCTGTTTTCTTGTAAGATTTTAGGAACCGGTTTTGAAATCTGCTGTAGTAAAGAGTGAGCATGTGAAAGGCAGATTTATTTTTACATAAGTTCCATTTCTTCTCTCTGGCTCCACAGGTCTAATTGGAGCCTAACTCTTCGTGAAGTCAAGTCCGTCATGGAGTCTTCCCTGATGTAGCATATGCAGTCATGCACACGCCTCTTAGTATGAGCTAACGATAGCTTGATAATATGGACCAGGAATCTTTCAAGTGCTTTATAAATATTAGGTTATTGGAACCTCAGAATAATTTTATGAGGCAGGTGCTGTTATAATCAACGTTTTTAAGAAGAGAACACTGAGGCCCAGGATCATGGAGTTAGTCAGTGGTAGAGTCAGTGTTTGAATTTGGTGATTAAAAAATGATTGATTTTAGAGAGATAGAGGAAGTGGGGAGAAAGAGAGAAGGGGAATATTGACTTGTTGTTCCACTTATTTATGCGTTCATTGGTTGCTTCTCATATGTGCCCTCACCAGGGATCAAATCCACAACCTTGGCATATGGGGACAGTGCTCTAACCCATAAACTACCAGCTAGGGCTCTTGAAGTTTGGCAATTTAAACCAGTATACCATTGTGCCTTTTGATGGTAAGAACTGACTCAGAATATTTTACTCATGTTCATTTGTTCCATTTTACAGTGCCTCGTGTGGAGGAATAGTCCAATAAGTGTACTGAATCAGTGAATGAATGTGTGGCCTATTCTTTCAAATTGTATCATTTCATGAGCAGAGAGTGGTAAAAATGTGAATCTTACACTGAGGCAACCTGGGTAGGGTAGTGCCACTTATTACCTCTGGGGTATGGGAAAATTATTTAACACCTCTAAACCTGTTTTCTTATCTGTGTCGTTGGCATAAGGATAGAACTGGTGTGGACACTGGCCCGCAATGTCCGCATCATTATGGATGAAATGAGACATTCACATGGACTACTGAGTCCAGTGGAGGAAAAGGGACAGCATGGCTTTTCTCTCCAGGGGAGCAAAAGCCTCGGCCCTTGCCATGACAGGCCTTTATTGGGTTTCTTGGTGCATTACCTGATGGTCCTCATTTACTACGCACAGGTTGCTTTAGTGGGTTACCTTTTATAGAAAACAAAAGAGAGGATGCCGGTAATCACATCACAGAAGAGGGATATTTTCAAATGAAAAAGCAAAAGTGGCTGAACCGGTTACACTGGTCCTTGGAAATTTTAGCATGGATTTTAGGAAGTTATTTTGCAGTAAATGTTTGCCACTGGGGGATGGGCCCATGCCACGCAGAATGGTCCCCTACATAGAACTGCTGTTAGAATTAAGTGTGTATGTAAAGTGCTTAACACAGTGCTGCAACATAATCAGTGCTCCGTCCATTGAGCTGACTTTTTATTGTTTTTCAAAATGAAATAACTCCCCCAAATATGCTTACACTTACATGCTCAGGCAGTTTTTCAGTTGTGCTTGTTCTGTAAAAGATCTAATCATAAATCAGAGATGTTCATGTTGTTCCAGGATCCATTCTGGCACCTCGCCCTCAGCAGGACATTCTTGTAGGTTGAAGGGCCCTTCCTGTAGAGCCATCCTGTAGAACCGACCACCCGTGAGCAAAGGGACTGGAGGGAGGCCCTGTCTCTCTTTCCCAAGCATCTGACACACCCTCAGGCCTTACTACCAGCACTGCCCATCCTTCTTCACTGCGAGCTTGGTTTGCTGGAAAGTTATTTTGCATTCCAGGGATAGCCATAGAGCATTCTGGGTGACAAGGGAAAAACAGCAGAAGACTCAAATTTTTCTCTGGATAATACTTTTTTTAAAAATATTTTACTTATTTATTTTTA